>WBNH01006058.1:1515-14072 GCA_013401255.1 Urocolius indicus
AGAAAGAGGTCCCCAGGGGAACAGCAGCTGACATGGTGCTTCCTCCTGGGGCCTGGAGCCCAGGCTGGATGCGTCAGGGTGGGTTACAACATCCCCTTTTCCATTTCCACAGCAGCAACAGCCCAGTGCTGGGAACAAATCCCTCCTTTGCCTGCTCTGTCTAGCTGGTTTAGCTGCTGGCAGGGCTGCTCTGGCAGCGTTGAGGTGCCTGGATGCTCATAAATCCTCCCTCACTTTGGCAGGGGTCCAGGTAGAAATCTCCCCCTGTTCCACACCACAAACCCATGGTGGGGGGAAGGGGATCACCCCGTGCTCACGCACATATACAGATTCCTACCTGATGTGAGTTCTCAACTCAGACACAAACCACCAGCAACACCAGTTATGAACGGTGCTTGCTTGGAGAAAGAAACAGGAAGAGTTTCTAAATAAATGGTGGCTGCAGAGCCAGCATGTTCCTCACAGACTCCTGTCTCTCAGCTGCCTTCCTCATGCTGCAGCAAGGGCGGAAATAAACTTGCTAATTTGAAAAGGGAATTGAAACAAAGGATTAACATCAGCTGTCTTCAGGGGGAGGGGGAGGGGGAGGGGCAGGGGGACGTTACCTACCAATTAGTCAAACAAATTCGAGATACCCAAAAGAAACAACTCAGCTTTACTGAAGGAGCTGGTTCATTCCTTACATAAAAACAGAGAAGACAAGCCAGTTAAGTTTAACATCCTAAAGGGGAAGGGGAAACATTTAGTAAAAGAGAGAAGTGTTGAGAACTGGTAGCCAAGGACTGGCTCTGGGGGGTCGATTTTGAGGTGACCCCTTCACCTCAGTGAGGTGGGGGAAAGAAGGGCAGGTCAGCAGCGGTGAGATGGTTGTTGGGAGGGCACCAGTAAAACCAGCAAGGGGAGGTATCTGATCCTGAGCAGAAGATGGTGCAGGACAGTTCATCCCGCTGCCTCACCTAGGAGGTGAGGGAAGGAGCCTTTCCCCAGAAGGAGCTTCCTCCAGACCAAGGGGTCGAGTCTGGCGTTGGGATTCCCACAGCTGAGTCCCTACGTGTTGCTCCTCTCCTTTGACTTTTCATCCTGGAGAGGAGGAGAAAGGAAAGAGAAGCAGAGGCCGATGCTGCCGTGTTACAAAAGCTGTGCGAGGAGGGTACTGCCAGCAAAACCCCCTCCATGTCTGAATGCCAAACCCATCACCCACCGCTCTGGGCACAAGCAGCTCCCTTCAGCCAAGCTCTCCTCATGGTTAAACAAAAGGGCACCTCAAAGTGGATGATCTGATGGTAGGATTTACAAACATCATGTTTCCCAGCCCTCTAACTCTGCACAGGAAAGAAAACCAGCACAGACCTGCCCAAGTGTGGGCTTGCTGCTCAGCAAGGCATTGAAAAGGAAACCAAAGACACACATGTCTCTGACAGGCAGAGATCACGGCACTGGAGAGAGGAAATCATTCCCCGAGCAGGAAAAGGGCTCTCCTTCCTGGAAAGCCTTTAAGTCTGCTGCCTGAATTAGCTACTAAGTTCTTGACATCTATTCTTCCAGGGAAGCCACTGCCTCTTAGCTTAGCACTGAATTTTTTCTCTCTACCCAATTTATTCTTTCTACCCTCAGCCAATGAAAATGAAAAACAAAAGCAAGAGTCAACTTTGGACTTACTTTTTATGTGGGTTTAGTTTTAAAGTATTTAGAAATTAAAATTAACTGGAGCCCTGCATACCATCTGCAATGAGAAGCTGAGGTTTGGGACATTTCAAAGATCAGACAGTTTTAAGATTTAAAAGGGTCAGTGCTCTTTGCATTTGGGAGGAGAAAGAAAGCTGCACCTTCTGTGAGAGCACCCCATGTCCCAGACAGCCTTTACAGCATTGCCTTTACAGCTGTGAAAAATGCCCCCACCCAGCACTGAAAGGGGATGGGGGTCAATTTGTGCCATGCTCCCCAAAGCTACAGCAAACAGCAGCACTCACAGCTCCCAAGAGCTTCCCTGACCCCTTACCAGGGTGGGCAGGTATAGCCTGAAGTTTGCAGCAGATGGGTTTCCCCTTCCCCCTGTAGAGCTTCCCAACTGCCAGATCATGTCTGTGCTTTGCAACAACAGCAGAGACTGTTTGTCTACACAGACAAGGCAGTTAACAATTCCCCTTCACACCAAGATCCTTTCCAGCTTACCCGGGGGCTTGAGATTTGGCCCAAAACAGGTAATTCCCTGATGGGGCAGGGGGGAGCAGGGAAGGTCAGAGGTTACAGGGTGCACATCTCTCATTCGCCACTGCGTGTCAGCCGTGTGCCGCTGCACGACGGCCACCGCATCCGCGGGTCCTACCACAGCACCTGCAAAGAGCTGCCTCGCTAGAGGGAGAGCTACCTCCTTGCTGCACAGCAGCTTCTGCAGATCCGAGGCCAGAAGTGGAGCAGAGCAGGAAAAGCCATCTCCATGCTGGGGGATCTCCCGGCTGGTGCCAAAGAACAGCACTAGCCAGTTTCCAGCTTCCTGCCTCCATCTCAAACACAAAGGACTTCCAAAGCAATTTTTAAGGTGTCCTTGGCTTAGGACAGAACTGGAGGGGATGTAACAGCTCATAGGCTCCCAGCAAGCTGCTTCCCTGTTCCATAGGGACAGACCTCAATTTTGAGATCCACCAATACAGACATTTGCCCCCTTAGGCCCTAAATTTAGGGTAGCTACACAGCAGCCATGGCAGTAGTTTCTTCCTGTTACCCTCCCCAAACAGAGAGAGTCATGACAGCAAATGACCTCCCACCACAGAGCAGCCCAGCAGCTCCACAACCTCTCCCAGGAAGCCTCAAAGAATATTCCCCATGTGCCACAGGATCCCACCTGCTCCCACTGAGCTTACCTGTGTGTTGGAATACAGATGAGGAAGAGGTGGAGGGGGGAGTGCTCCTGGGGCGTAGGGGTAGCCAGGATTCCCAAAATTCATGACTCCAGGAGGGGAGAAGTAAGTTGGTGCGAGCAGCTGCTGTGGCGGGGGCTGGCCTGGGGGCATGGAGACTGGTGAAGGATAGAGGCCAGGGTTTGCCATAGGAGCTGGTGTCTGGTGGGGATGTAAAGCTGGGAAGGAACAAAACAAAAAAATAAAAAAAGTCTTTCCTGCAGCCACGAGAGCTCAGCTCTTGCACCAGGGAGGGAAAAAGGAAAGCAGTGATCAGCACAGTCCCCTCATTTATGACCCCATCAGCATATCCACATCAGGAAACAGTTTTTGTGGGTGAGATAGAGAACCTGCCAGTTCAACAGCTCTCATTTCTGTTTTCCTTTTCTGATCTACAAACAGCAGGGACTGAAGAATCAGCCCAGTGTGGCAGCTGGCAGAGCTCAGCACCTCACTGAAGGGGAAATGACTGAGTCAGGAGGGTCTGCACAGAACCTGCACACATCCAGCCACAGGCTCCCATCATCTCGTTCCTGCACTGGCTGCAAGGGCTAGAAATGCCTTTCTCTTTTCTTAACATTGACTTGGCCCCACTGCATGAGAGAAGCAGATCTCTTACATATTGGAGAAATAGGGAAAATGGATCCCCCTCAGTGAGAGAAGCTGTGGGAAAGCAGAGTGTGTCTGCTGAGCCTCCCCAGGGCACAAGCACATGTTCAGTGCTCACTGGTTGTGCCCTGCTGGGGAGACAGTTCCTCACCTGGATGAGGGAGATGCATTTCTGGCTGCACAATCATCCCTTGGGGTGGCAGTGGGGCTGGGTTCTCACTGTGGGCGTAGATTGTTCCCTGGAATTGTACTGCAACAACACAGCAGGAGGTCAGGAAAAGCACCAGGGAATTTTATTGCTGCAAAGCACCAGGCACACCCCAGCCAGCTCTGACTGCAAGACTCCAAGGCGCTACTGCGAGCAACGCTCCCATCAGCACACATGCAGGCTGCCAGGCTCACAGACACTACGTGCTCTCCACAGAAAAGCCTCCTACTCCCTTTACAAAGCAGGATGATGCTCGGGGAATTTCTCCTCCAACACTTTAAATGCTGGAGTAAATTCCTAACCCCTCCTTGGGTTTGTTCTGAAATTCTCCCCGCTCTTAAATGTCAAAGGCATTGCTCTCAGTTTAGTTTAAAGCCTCGTTCTCCTGACAAAAGCCAGAGAGATCTGGCACAGGGAAGGGAGGTGGTAACACTGGTTATATTTAAACATCAACCAAGGAGGCTCAGAGCAGTCTTTTAATTACTGTGAGACAATGCAGCGATGCTATTTACAAAGGAAAAGGAAGACAAAGCCCCCATGATCTTCCCAACCCTCACAAGAGTGGGGGAACTCCTGCTCCAGCTGCTCAAGTCTGACTGAGCACACACAGGGAGCCTCAGGGGCAAGAGGGGAACCACTCACATGGGTCATAGTAATGCCCTTCCATGATGCTGATGTGCATGGGAGGAGCAGGCTCCGGCACTGGTGGTCTCTGCCGCTGTGATGAGTAGCGTTTCACACGGCCCCCCTGCACTGCCTGGGAAGAGTCCAAAGGCACAGAGGCGTGATGGTCAGGAGCCCTAAATCCAGGGAGGCAGCATCAACCTTCTCCCCCTCCTCCAGCCCCTGCAAACCTTTATCTAGGTCACCCAGTAAAAATGACAGGCAGTCACAAAAGGGAAAGCCTGAGGCATCACAAGCAGCCCTCTAATTACAACCCCCAAACCAAATAAAGAGCTGGGCTTCCAAAGGCAAGAGTCATGCTCCACGCAATATGTTTTACCATTTCCTCCATCCTGTTAAACTGAGGTGGTGGCCCAGTTCCCAAGTGCATGTGGTTAGGAATACCTGAGGAATAAACAAACTGGTTATTCTGGGTTTTGCCTTTGTTCCCAAGTAAAAAGTCACCGCACCCATCACATTGGTGTCCCATAAACAGGCCCAGCTTTTGCTTTCATGACAAGAAAACTTCCAACAACTTGCTTCTTTTGAGGTCTCTAGTTTCAATGTCTTAGTACAAATGAGAAGCTGTTGTGTTGCTGTACAGTCACCCACTGCTGCTCAACACCCTTTTAAGTTTTGCTGAAAAAAATACAGGAAATCAAATCCTCAGCTTGAAATGTGTGTCCTGATCTAAGCTCTGCTCTTGCAGAGACAAGGAGCAGTTCAGAGGGGAAACAAGGAGCTACGTGGGTCTGGCTGAGCTGTAGTTCAAATCCTCTGCAGGGCATAACTGCTTGTATCACAGGCTCCTTTGAATTCAAACAAAAGTTACAGAGCACATTCAAAAACCACAGTGCCAAACTGGTCATGGGCAATACCAGGTGAGCTAAGGTGGGTAAAAACAAACATTGGAAGTACCCACAGATCACCAATATTGCAAATCCATGCACAGGCATTGTGCTGTACAGGCAGGATGACTTGATGGCTGGCCAAATGCCTCTCAGAATTAACTCCCACCTTCTCTACTAGCAGGAAACATGGACAGCAGAATAACACGTCCTTCTTACAGGAAGAAAGTGGTCTCTCACCTGCAGCCTGGAGCTGTCTCATGATAAATTTTTTAAGATGCTTTATTTTTAAGCATCAAAAACCAGGAGAAAAGCACTTAACCTCAGCTGCAAAGCACAGCACATCTGCACTCTCGTTCTATGGGCATGTTTAACACCTGTGGCCACAATCAAGGCCAAAGGTCTATCCACACAAAAACTTTACCAGACACATCAGTACAAGATGACTTGTGGTTTCATGACCTAAACCTCAGAAGATGCTTATGAAAGCAGCAAGTCACTTTCTTCTCCTTGTTCTAGTTTTATTTCCCTCAGGAAGGATTCCAACATTCCCCAGAAAAGATTCTAATTCTGCCAAGAGATAATTATACCCCAATGACCTCTTGCACAAATGCTCAACTAGAACTCAGTCCTCAGCTCACGAGGGTACTTCTGCCATTTACATCCGCCCTCAGCTGGCTGTCTGCTGCTGCAGAGTGGCCTCCTCACACCAGGTACCAAGCAACTTACCAGTCCCTGTCAGGTCTCAGCTAGCAGCCACAAAATCTCAACATTGGGCAAAAAGCTGATAACAAGAGGAAAGTTCTCTTCTGCTCTCAGCAGGACATGACAGGAACCTGATTTCTCACTCCCTTCACCTGTCAAGCCAGCACCAGGCTCCATCTGGCCTGGACTCTGACTCCTACTGCAGCAGCCAGTCTCACCATGATTCACAGTGCAAAGTCCCCGTGGCTTGTGCCACACATGGGCTTTGCAGCTTCACAGAAGATTCCCCATGCTCAACATAAAACAGGGCAAGGATCAACTCTTAGGCCCTTCCCAGCCCTAACTTCAATGTTTAACTTCCTCCTTTTCTCTTCTGCTTTCTCCCCTCTAACCACCCCCACTGCACTTCATCAGCAGGATGAATTGCCATTGTGTACCTACTCTGAGACTGGACTAAGGCAGAGACAATTCAGCTCTGACTCACTGCAAGAATGCAGAACCAAGAGACAGCACCCACTTACCCCTTAGCTCCCGGGGCTGTATGAATTGCGACTGCCTTGGTGCCCAGTTCTGCTCTGTCAGGTTCACTTGGGTCATCTCCTGCTCTAGTCCATCCAAGCTGGGTTCTACTGGTGACTCCCAGTTACTGCTCTTGGCTAGTAGGAGAGACGTCTCGTCTTGCACAGGTTTTGAGGGCACAGGAGTCAGCCCTTCTGAAGAAGGTGCTTCATCTGGCAGCTTCCCAGCATCCCCAGCTTTGATTCTGATCCTTCTTGCCCGGGAATAAGACTTCTTTTCAATGGGTCTGTCTGGTGGTGGCTGCGCAGCATCAGCAGCTGTGAGTTGGGTTTCCAAAGCAACCTCTTGCTTCCCGGGGCTGCTGTGGACACGTTCCACCTCAGGTGACTTGTCCCTCTGTGGGCTTTGCTCATCTCGCTTGGCTCGGTAGCCACTCTCCTGTTTCACTGGCTCACTGTTTCGAGAGAGATACTGGACACTTGCTTCTGATGATCGGTAACCTGGGCGGGTCTCTTTGTAGTCCCCCATCCTTGGGTAGTTCCTGGGAGGGGGCATCCTGCCCATGCCTGCAGAGCTCCTGTTGAAGGTTTGTGGGCCAGCCAAAGTGCTGTCAGCACCTTGGTGCCGTGGAGGTTTGCTTGGCTTCTCGTTGGACCAGTTTAGGTCTTGCTGAGGAGGACCCCCAAACCTGAGGAAAAAAAAAACAAAACAAAACAACAAAGTACAAAGGACTGGAAAGTAATCCCTGAGTGAGGGGTGCTGCTGTGCCAGGGAATCCCTAGACCAGAACTCCCAGGACCAAGGTCTCATCTCGGGGCCAAAGCCAACAACATATAATCATAGAATCATTTTGGTTGGAAAAGCCCTTTAAGTCCACCCTCTGCCCTCACAGTGCCCAGCCCACCACTAATCCATGGCCCTCAGCACCTCAGCTTTGCAATAGCTCCAGGGATGGGGACTCCACCATCTCCCTGGGCAGCCTGGGACAGAGGCTGACAACCCTCTCAGGGAAGAAGTTCTTCCTCAGCTCCAGTCTAAACCTCCCCTGGTGCAACTTGAGGCTGTTTCCTCCTGTCCTGTCATTCATTACCGGGGAGCAAAGACCAACCCTCACCTCACCACAACCTCCTCTCAGGGAGTTCCAGATTGCTCATGTCTCCCCTCAGCCTCCTCTTCCCCAGGTTGAACACCCCTAGCTCTGTCAGCTGCTCCCCATCACACTTGTAGGGGCTTTGTGGCTTCAGATCTGGCATTGGAAGCACCTGGCATGAGGGCAGAGCTGTCTCTCTCTCTCCAGGATAAGCCAGGCTGTAGTTTGACTCTGCTGCTCACCTTGGCTTGTGCATTCTCCTGGGCTTGATGTCATCAGGATTGTGAGCTGATCTGATGTCATAGCCGTAAAGGGCAATCAGCTCCTGCCTGGTCTTGGGGGCCTGCTCATCCTCCCGGAACTTGTCATGCTCCCAGCGGCCCTCGTCCTTCCACAGCTTCCGCTGGCGGCTCTTTGGCCTGCAACAGTCATACAGGGAGGACTGAGAAGCTATTTCAAAGCCAAGGAGTTGTGGCAGCCCCACACAGAGAATGAGCATTTCCAGGACAAAGTGTGCACAAGGGACAGCATCTCCTCTTCCTCCCACTCTTCCTGCCCAGCAGCTGCTGCCCTATCTATGGCCATTTCTGAAAAGCAGCACAAATCACAGAATCCCAGAGTGGTGGAGGTTGGAAGGGCCCTCCAGAGCTCATCCAGTCCAACCCCCTGCTCAAACAGGTTCCCCTCAATCAGGGGGCACAGAAACATGTCCAGGTGGGTTTGGAAACCTCCAGAGGAGGAGCCTCCACACCCTCCCTGGGCAGCCTGGGCCAGGGCTCCCTCACCTCAACACCAAAGGAGATTTTCCTCGTGTTTAAGTGGATCTTTTTGTGTTCCAGCTTGTGTCCATTACCCCTTGTCCTGTCACTGGGCCCTACAGAAAAAAGGGTTGCCCCATCCTCCTGACACTCATCCTTTAGGTACTTCTGTTAATGAGGTCCTCCCTCAGCCTTCTCTTCTCCAGCCCCAGTTCCCGTAGCCTTTCCTCATAAGGAAGATGTTCCAGTCCCCTGATCATCTTGGTGGCCCTGTGCTGGCCTCTCTCCAGCAGTTCCCTGTCCCTCTTGAGCTGGGGAATCCAGAACTGGACACAGGACTCCAGATGAGGCCTCACCAGGGCAGAATAGAGGGGGAGCAGAATCTCCCTTGACCTGCTGCCCATACTCTTTTTGATGTATTCCAGAATGCCATTGGCCTTCTTGGCCATGAGAGCACACGAGGACACCGCTCACTGGCAAGACGCTTTTTTTGTGGGGTTTTGTTTTTGCACCCTCCCCCCAGTCTCTCCTTCAAAACAAAAAGCTAAAATATCCTGGGAGGGCACTGCAAGCAAGACAATCAAAGCACAGACCTTCCCAGAGCTCCACAAAGAAGCAAGAAGCTGTGCTGGCAAATGCCAGCCTGGGAGTTGGCCTCAGCCTCCCCGAGGGGAGCAGAGCCAGGGGGGAAGCTCACGTACCTGACCTCCTCCTGCATCTGCCCTCGGAGGTCGTGCTCGAAGAAGAGCCCTTTGCGTGGGATGTAGGCCGGATTCTTCCGGTCCTCGTCATCGTCCAGGTGCTTGGGAACTTTTTTCCCAACTTTATTCTCAACAGCTTCAGTGCTCTCCTGTCAAAACCAGGCAACTCTCACCACTGCAGCAGTCCCTTGGTGAGAAGCCCTCCCGTAGCCCTGAGAACGCAAGTGTAACACCTACCTGCCCGTCTCCACTTTGCCTCTCCCCAGTCACAGCACCTTTGGAGTCAGGTTTCTCATCCCCTTTCTCTGCTTTTGCTGCTGACTCACATGAATCATTACTGTCCTGCTTCAGTTCCACTTTGGCACTTTCTTCCTCACTGTAATCCTCTTCTTCTGCCTGAAAGTGACTCAAACATGCATCTTTAGCAACAGGTCCCCCAAGGAATTTGCCCACAAGAGTCCTCAAATCATAGAATTGCTTGGTTGGAAAAGCCGTTTAAGCTCATGGAGTCCACCCCTTGCCCTCACAATGCCCAGCCCACCACTAACTCATGGCCCTCAGCACCTCAGCTCCACGGCTTTGCAATAGCTCCAGGGATGGAGACTCCCCCACCTCCCTGGGCAGCCTGGGACAGGGGCTGACAACCCTCTCAGGGAAAAAGTTCTTCCTCAGCTCCAATCTAAACCTCCCCTGGGGCAACTTGAGGATGTTTCCTCTTGTCCTGTCATTCATTACTGAAGAGACTGATCCTCACCTCACTCAAGCTTCCTGTCAGAGAGTTGCAGAGTGCTCATGTCTTCCCTCAGCCTCTCTTCCAGGCTGAACACTCTCATTCCCTCAGCTGCTCCCCATCACCCTTGTGCTCCAGCCCCTTCCCCAGCTCTGCTGCCTGGCTCTGGCTATACTCCCTCTTCGAGTGAGGAGCCCAAAACTGAACACAGTATTTGAGGTGTGAAAACAGAGTTGGATCCCTGTTCCAGCTGTTAGACCTGACACTCTTAAGGCAGAAGATTAGCTCACAAGGTCCTACCTATCCCTGGATTTCTACAGCAAAAGCAAAGACTAAACCCAACACCTCTCTCATCAGCACCATCAGAACAAACAGCCAGGCTGCTAGAGCAGCAGCAGGACAGGCTCCTGCACACAGCCACAGGCCCTCAGGAGCCAAGGAGAGTGGAAATCACAGGCCATCAGATCAGCCCATATCCAGCCAGCTTTCCAAATTCCCAGGAGTTATTCAACTGACTCACTCAGAGCACTCTGCTGAACCTGGCCTGCAAGCTTCAACACTAAAAATAGCTCTCTTTTTTTTTCTTTCAACACAGCCTATTTGCACATCAACTGCTCCTTCTGTTTACCTTGGGGAAATTCAGCTGTGGCATTATTTTCAGGCACAAGAATAGAGTCACCCTGGCATGTCAGTGATGCAATAACCTCCTCCTCAATGCTTCTGCACATGCCCTGGGAGTCTTGGAGTAAGTTTTCAGGCTTAAAGAACTGCTGCAGGGTGAGAGCACTTGGAGCTGCCCCTTCCCCTCCCTCCATGTGCCACCCTTACAGTCAATCAGCTCCTTCCTCGTTAATGGCAGAGATGACTTCACAAATTAACAGCCCCTACAAGCTTTGATTCCATCTGACTTGTCGGTTTGAGTTTTCTCTAACTGCTGTCCCGCTCAAGATCCCCAAACCAGCTGTCCAAAAGAAGGGAGTTGACTAAAAACTTTTGTTGTAATCATTAGAAACTAGAACTTCCCTGGAAATGTTAAAACTTATAGTTACGACCTAAAAATCTAAGGGAAACCTAGAGCCCCATACTGCTGCCCAGGTGCAGGCAGGGGGTCTCAGTGCACACAAGGGGGGGGAATTTTCTCAGCAGACACCCAGTGTGGAGCTGCCAGCACTCATGGGGAGCACTGGGAGGACAAGGATGCTGCTGGGGATTTTTGTGCTAAAACAATGAGTGATGCAGAACCCTTTAAACTCCAGGACAGAGATTCCTCTTACCTCTGAGTCTTCTGCACTTTCATAATCCGAGAGCACAGCTGTGGGGGAGGAAAAAAAGGGGGTTGGTGTCAGGGCAGGAACAGAGGCAGCTTCTCTCTGAGTGAAGGTGCAGGGAGCAGCTCCAAGGGAATGTCAGAGGACAGCATCAAAGTGTCCCCCACTGACACCATCACCAGCCCATGCCACAGGAAGCAACATTTGCCTCCTATTGTGAGTTAATATTTAGGATTACAAAAACTGCAGGGCCATGAGAAAAGGTATTTTGTCCAGTTTTTAACTTTTTATATGCAGTCTGGGCACTTGCAATGCCAGAGAGTCATAGAATCATTTTGGTTGAAAAAGGCCTTTAAGCTCATGGAGTCCACCCCTTGCCCTCACACTGCCCAGTCCACCACTAACCTATGGCCCTCAGCTTTGCAACAGCTTCATTACTGGAGAGAAGTCATTACTTACCATCTCCTTCAATGCCATCCTCGCTTTCCTAGGGAGAGAGGGAGAGAAAGGTGGGTTAGCAGAGACGAAGGTCAGCAGCTGGGTCCCTGCAGCATCCTAAATCCCAGACACAACTATGACAAGGTTTGGCCATGGTCCTATCACATCCACCCTCAGAAGTTCAGCTTCAATGACCAAGAAAGAAGAAACAAATTCAGGGCTCTCAGTGCCATTCTCCAAGATCCTTCTAGAACAAGCTCAAGGGAAAAAGCACAGTGTTAACTGCTAGAGTCTTCAGAGGAAAAAGAGTGATGTGGACAGACAAGTCAAGCTTCTCTTCCTCAATAATGGAGGGCCAGAGAGATAACTCAGGGAAGGACAAGAGGATTACTTAAACCAGGAGCCTAGGATTAATAAGCAGGCATTAAGCAGGACTGAGCTCAGGCAAACATCTAGTAGAGACACCAGTGACAGAGACATGACCCTGTGCTCCAGAGAAGACAATAGATGAAATGGAAGAGCTCAGCCAGGAAAAGTTTCTCATAAAAGAACAGAATGATTAAGCTGTACAATAAAAACTACCACAGATCAAAAATCAAATCAGCCAACATGTGAATAAGATAAGCCCAAATGCCAAAACACCTGAGCAGAAACTTGCTGTGATTTGGGAGGAATCTGAAAGAACCAGGACAGGACTCAAGAACAAACTGCCAGAGGAGAATGACCCTGAGGAGGTGGGGGAAGAGCAGCACCACAAATTCCCCTTAAAAAGGGGTTTGATGCCTTCACTTAAAAGCCTGGTCAGGGCTGAAAAAGAGCAGAAGAGGACTGAAAGAATAGCAAACCTGTCCCAGCTGCAGGGCGAGAGAACAGGAGTCAGGAAAGAAGGACAAGACCCCGCAACAGGAAGCCAGGCCTGGGGCACAGAGGGAAGCCCCTGCCCGGTTTGGAGGGGGGAGTAAGGCTGTAGGGCCCAGCTCTCCCCCTGCGGGGTGGCCCCAGCCCTGCACCGTCGCAGGCACGAGGGGGACTCGGTCCCGCTTCCTCAATTCCGCAGTCCAGTACTCCCTCAGTTCTCCAGTCCCCCTCTTCCAGCTCCCAAAGCCACCCCTCTAGCCCCCCC
>WBNH01006059.1:0-78248 GCA_013401255.1 Urocolius indicus
GCCTCATCTGGGGTGCTGTGTCCTGTCCAACTTGACGTCCACCAAGACACACTGGGACTTTTCTGAAAAGCTGCTCCCAACCAGCTGGCATATATTGGTGTACAGGTATAAGAGTTTGCACTTCCCTTTTTTGAACTTCAGTTGAATTTAACTTTTGAACTGTCAGTCCACTTCTCCAGCCTGTTGATACCTCTGCAAATGATAGCTCAACTCTTAAGCACATCAAATGCTTCTCTCATGTGTTATCATTGAACTCACTGAGGGTTGTCCTGAGTTTAGCCAGGGCAGGATTAACTTTTAAAAGCAGGTAGGAAGAACTGAGATATTGTGTTTCCCTGGGATAGGATTAACATTTACAGGAAGGAAGACAACCAGGACAGATGCCCAGGGCTGGCCAACAGATATCGCCTACCATACTGCCTTCTGCTCAGTGTACAGGTGAGGGAGTCTGCAGTTTTGGATCGGGAGCTATTCTTTTGGATCCTGGGTGTAGCCATTACATTGTGAATCCCAAGCTCTGTACATTCCCCTAGACTTATATATTTTTTCGTTGCTGTTATGGTTGTTTTTTTAATGAGTCACAAAATCGCAGAATGTTAGGGTTTGGAAGGGTCCAACCACCTGCTAAGACAGGTCCATCTAGATCAGGTAACACAGGAATATGTCCAGATGGGTTTTGAAAACCTCTTGAGAAGGAAACTCCACACCCTCCCATGGCAGCCTGTGATAGGGCTCCCTCACCCTCACAGTAAAATGTTTTTTCCTTTTTAAGTAGAGCTTTTTGTGTTCCAGTTTTTGTCCCTTATTCCTTGTCCTGTCACTGGACACCACAGGAAAAAAAGTATCACCTGTCCTCTTGACATACACATTTTAAATAGTTGTAAGTATTAGTGAAGTCCCCCCTCAGTCTTCTCCAAGCAGAGTAACACTAATTCCCACAGCCTTTCCTCATAAGGAAGATGTTCCAGTTCCCTGATTATCTTGGTGGCCCTGCACTGGCCTGTCTCCAGAATTTCCCTGTCCTTCTTGAGCTAGGAAGCTTAAAACTGGAAACAGTACCCCAGATGAGGCTTCACCAGGGCAGAGTAGAGGTGAGGAAAAATCTCCCTTGATCTACTGGCCACACTCTTGATGCATCCCAGGATGCCATTGGCCTTCTTGGCCACGAGGGCACATTGCTGGCTCATGTTCAGTTTATTGTCAACCAGGAGTCCCAGATCTCTCTCTACAGAGCTGCTCTCCAGCAGGTCAATCCCCAGCCTGTACTGGTGCATGGAGTTGTTTCTTCCCAGGTACAGGACTCTGCACTTGTCCTTGTTGAATCTCATGAGGTTCTTCTTTGTCCAACTCTCAAGCCGGTCAACATCCCCCTGAATGGCAGCACAGCCTCTGGTGAATCAACCAGTCCTCCCATTTTGGTGTCATCAGAGAACTTCCTGAGGGTACACTCTGTCCTGTCATCCAGGTTGTTGATGAAGATGCTGAGTAAAACTGGCCCCAGAACCAAACCCCATGGAACCCACTGTACACAGACCTCCAATTTGATTTGATCTCTATTTTCCTTTCTATCTTTCATTTTTCTGTTAAATTGGTCTTATCTAGACCCAGGAGATTTTACCTTTCTCTTTTTGTTCTCCCTATCCTGCCAGTACAGAGAGGAATGAGTGAATGACTGCTGTGGTCCATTTCTCCTGCTTGGACCTAAACCACAACAGGATACACTCTGTCCCATCATCTAAATCATTAATGAAGATTTCAGGCAGGGTTGGACCCACTATTGATCCATAGAATACAATGTTAGTTGCTGACCTCCAACTAGGCTTTGTTGTATTGATCACCATGCTCTGGGCTTCATGATTCAATTGATTTTCAGTCAAACTCAGTCTCTCATCCAACCCATTCTTCATCATCTTCTCTATAAAGTTGTTAGAAGATAAAATGTGAAAATCCTTCCTGAAGACAAGGCAGATAATAACAGCTGCTTTCCCCTCATCCACCAAGCCAGTCATTTCATGGGATTATCATGTTGGTGAGGCATGATCATCTCCATGTCTTTAAGAGTCTGGAAATGGTTTCCAGGACTTGCTCTCCCATTACTTTTCCCAGGTACTGAGCTGAGGCTGATGAGCATGTAGTTGCCTGAGTCCTTTTTGAAGATAGATGTGACAACACATGTGGTCTTTCTACTCCTAAGACAAAAGTCAATAAACATCATTTGTCTTTGAAACTGTATGGATTCAGTGGCTCAAAATAACATTTTTTTCCACATTTTCATTCAAATTCAAACCCACTTCTACATTTTACAGCCATTTAAATCTAAAATGAGAGTACCTGAAATAGTAAATATCCAAAACATACCCCAAATTCCTGAATAATCAATATCTCTTGTCTTCCTGGATGGACACCCACCACTTAATAATGTTTTGATTTTGTAGTTCTGGGTAGTTTTAACTGAGGAAACTTTTTTTATTGCTATTTACCTGATTATGTGCTTTGAAAGCACCAATGCATGCTCCAGTCCAGGAGATGACAACAGTAAAAGAAATTACCATAATTTCTACAAATAGTCAAAGCTTAGGGAACCTTTAAAAGCAAACCAGTTAAATGAACTGAGTGACAACAAAAAAATAAAAGTACATTGAAAGCGTGCCTAGGGCAACAACATTTGTTTTACTCCCATCTCTGATACTGACTTCAATAAATGAGAAAATGATCCAATAATTTCTTTGTTGCACTCCTTGCCTGATCTTCTAAGACTTTCAGGCACATTTTCGACATAGCCACTTGATTTAACAGTCTCCATGATAAGATCAGTCTTATGCAGAAGTGCTGACTATATTCCATTCCAGTATGCTGGGTGGTATATCCAGGAGCAAAGGCTACTGCTGATAATGCTGTTGTGTGTTTGTGTGTGGGTATGAGGTATTAGCCTACATGCCACAAAAAAAGTGAGTTCCACTAAAATACTATTGCAACTCTACTGCTCTGACCAGAGTGGAAGTCTCTTTTGGATGAGTTAAAAAAGTTGCAGTGTGCAGGTCACTGAGCTCACAGCCTTCAATCCTATGGCTTTAATCTGTTTTGGCTAATCTTAGCCAGCATACTGCAAGCATCCCATATTTGTTGTAATATAATACAAATTGTTAGAATAAATATGTAATTGTTATACATATTCTGCTATTATTAAATTATATATTCTATAATATATAATTAATGTAATTCTTTTCTTCAAGCCCACTAATAAGTGACCACAGTCATTAGTGGACACGAGTCCACAAACATTAGTCCAGAGCTGACTGAACACAAAGCCATTGGTCAGTATGGTCAAATAGTTTTTTATTTCATTGGAACGTACAAGCAAACTGACTAAACTGATGAAACAGGGATAGAGTATTATCAAAACCTATGAAGTGATATTGGCTTCTACCTTCTCCTCTCTCATATCCAGTTTGTGTTTCTCACTAGTCATACCCAAGACCAAGGGTGGCCGTGAGTGACAGTAGGTGAAGAACTGCTATGAAACAGAGGTGCAGAAGGACTAAACCTTGCAGGAAATGTCTTTGCTGCTGTCTGAAATTCATTTCCCAAAGTCTCATGGCCAAACAGAACAAATGCACCACTTTAGGAAGAAAAAAAGAGACAATTCTATCTGTTCAAGTACCAGAACAAAGCTTGATGATGTCAAGCAACTAGACTCCGATGGCTTCAAAATCAGAAGGCAAATACAGTAAAGCTGACTTATCTATGACTTCAAAATCTATCCTATATTGAGATCATCTCTAAATGCATAGAATGTTGGCTTTGTGGTATATTCTCTTCTCTAGGACTTTAAAGATGAAGCAGTGGCATTTAGTATGGAGATGTACAACTCTTGGTATTATTGATCATGTCTGCACTATCAGACATGATCAATAAGCTAGCTGGCAAATGCCCAGTCTCAGCATGAATTAAGTTTTAGCAAGCAATACAGTCAGAACAATTTGAGGACAGTCTTGGTTTTGGTTTGTTTTTTTTTTTTTTTCAGGGGAGTTACTAGGGTTTTATTGGTGGTCTGCTTGTTAAATTAGTATTATCCAATAGCTACAAGAAGACAAAATAAGGAAACAAACCATACAACACCAACTCTTTCACTCAGTGTTCCCCGTATTTTAAAGAGGATTTTTTTTTTTTATCCACGAATATCTTCTTTATGTGTTCTCACTTCAGTTATGACTTGAAGGACATCTGAGAACAATGTGGGAGAGTAAGATAGAGACGAGTTGCTTGTGACAAATAACTTTAAACTATCAAGACTTAGATGCATAAACATCATTGAGAGTACAGTGCTCAACGTATTGTCAGAAAAAAACAAATTAGACTTTTACTGAAGTCAAAGCATCCAATTTGAAGTCAAAGATGTATGATTTTTCCTGGTGTATATTTTAATTATTCACAAACCTGATTTAAATATTGCCTGTCCTTTATCAGGTATCATCACTTGCAAAAACACTAGACCTAGTACGTCTCCAGAAGGTAACAGATATTTCAAGCTAATCTTTGAAAGATAGTATTCTGCTTAATAATATTTTTTTAAAATACACAAAAGATTCATGTGGACATTATTCTGCCACAGTGCCTATATTATTTTACACATAGTAGCTCTCAGAAAAAGCACAGGTAGCAAAACTTCATTTCCCCAAAATGCACTTCAATGTGTTTTAAGTATAAAAACCTAATTTAAAAAAATGTCAGCATCTTTCGCCTGTAGAATATGAGGCTCAGCATCTTTAAATTATTTAAGAGGTCCTCAGAGAGTTAGTTATGCTTATAACGTCAGAATTACTCAAAGAAATGGAAAGAGTAAAGCAAAGTGTTGAATAAGGACTTCCTGTGTGATTTTACCGAGTTATTTTTTACTGCCTGTAGTTGGAGAAGCATTCTCACCTCATACATTTTAGCCAAAAATATATGTTGCATAACTGAAACTTGTTTAACTTGTTTTGTTTATTTTTTTCCTATTTTTATAAAAAGACCTACTGTACTGAACTGCTCTTTTATCCATAAGAATTCATTCACAAATAAATATAAGCTTTATCAAGCCTCAATTGATGGCATGTTTGCACAGGGACTTACAAATCCTATGTTTATCTGCTCCTAAAAGGAAAAATGCATATTTATTTGAACCTCTGAGGGAAGAGGTTTACCATTACCATTTCTGACATATTTTTTTCCATTTTATTGTGACAGAAGAAACAGAGCTATTATTTATAATGCAATCTTAACAATTTATATGCAAACAAATGAATGTTATGATCTGTACAGTGTCACATCAGTGTCATAATTTGTCATTGTAAGTACACTTGGAAGATATAATCAAGAAGTCTGTCCTAATATAAGCCAGAATATTAGGTTGGCTGAAAAGGAGATTCTTGTTAGTGTTGTCTTTAATATAAGTTATCCTTTTCTAAGCATTTTGGAGACCTGTAGATAAAACAAAGTCCGTATAAAATGTATTGTATTTTCCCATGCATGAGCCTCAGTTTCACTGTTAAAAAAATGTTTCATCCTAAGTACCAATGATTTATTATTAGGATGGATTAAGGATATGTGAGAGAAGACCTTTAAAATCTTATATGAGTAACACATACATTTATGTATTCAAATGCTGTGTACACTTAACAACATTTCTTTCTTAACTTAAACATCTCTTTCTAATTTAATGAAATTTTATAAGTCCTAAGATCAAATTGGGAGCTTCATGCATATTCTGAGTCTGTCTTTAAGACTATTCCTTCAGGTGCTGCAATTAGAAAGTTGATATGTGTAATCATATGACTTTACTAAGAAAAATCTTCATAGGGACGTGTCAGTGCTGTTTTCTGTAACCAACCACAGTAAGATGCTGACCAGCAGTACCTCTTGTTCTCTGTTGCAAATAAGCTAGTTCTTATTCCTCTTTAACAAAAAAAAGAGAAACTACCAATCCCTCTTTTCTTTGACACTCTTTCAGCACTAATGAGGAAATTAAAAAATACACAGAGAACACCTATCAGAGCTAGAACAAGGACAGGCCAATTCTTCCTTTACCCCCCAACACCTTGTACTGGCACACGGTGTACTGCCTGTGTCTGAAATACTTTGTGTCTAAACTACGGCAGGAGCTCCCTTGGGAAGAGATGCATCATCTCATTTGCTTTTGAATTGAGTGCACATATTCTTGACTCTCTGTACACAAGAAAATGAATTGGTAGCATTCATTATACTAACATTTTGGGAAGAGATTTCTCATTAACTAAAACAAATAACTTTCCTTTTAAATAAAAAATTAAGCAGCCTATTTACACAGTTCATAGGATGACATACAGTGGTCATATCCTTTGACCTGAGGAACTTTGAGTAAAACTGAGTACTAATTTGAGCATTTGAGCATTGGCCTCACTGCTTTGACCCACAGGCTGCCAGGTGTGTTGAAACTCATGCAGGGTCACATTTCCCTTCTGCTGTACAGCTGTTTCCAAAGACAAGAGCTTCTCTCTAGAGGCAGCTGTTTTCTGCTCCTCAGTTCACTCCTTAGCTCTCAGTCTGAAGACCATCCTTTACAGAGGATGCTGCTGGCTGAATATTTTAAAATGGATCAGAATATTGTGAATAACACATCTGCAGCAAATATATATGATGACAAAAATCTAACTGTGCAATTGTTTCAAGAAGCATCTTTACTACAGATAATCTTTTCTACTGTCTCTTAACTCTGACTACTAAAGTATAGCAAGTATTCTGTGCCCAGTAAAGGGAAATACAATCAAATAATTTAATATGAAAGTCAATTTATTTTGCAGTTTAGGGATCTCAAAACCTGCAATTGCCGTACAGTGGTAGATTTAGGAGAGACTGTCCATGGTCATCTCTTGATTTCATTCTTTGACTTTAAATCCAATTTGACTTTACCGAAATAAATAGCTCAAAGCAGATGCTTAACCTAAACATTCTATGCCAGACATCACGTTGTTCGTTAAAGCCTAGCAAATAGAATAAGGTGAAAGCTGCGTAGATTTGAAAATGTTCCTTACTCCACGGGAGCAATAATGTATCAAGTATACCTGAATTCAGTTTGAACATTGTTTCTTGTTTCCCAATTCAGCTTCTTCCTTCTCCATCATCAAAGGGTTTTATAGTACAACAGAATCAGAAAGAATTATTCAGATTCTAAGATTAGCCTTGGGCAGCAATATTTTGCCTCTCTTTCTCCTTGTCTCATCTTTAATTAAGATACATCCTCTAAGATCTGTGCCAATCTCATCTGGCACAAAATGGTGAAGCTACACTGAAGCCAGTGTTCATTTACATCGCTATGGATCCCTTAGCCTTCATTTTATAGTCTGACTTCAGCTTCAGTAATTTTCCATCTCTACATTCTTCATCAGTGTGCTGCTCACCTCTCTTGTCATTGAGAAAAGAATGACCTCCAAGTCTAGATCACTTGCAACAGTGCTTGGACTTCAAAGGAGCCTATGAAATAAATTCATGGGTGTTTTCTAAAACTATCCATATTTCAGAAAAAAATATTGTTTCTTTTGGTAGTAAGTTCAATGGCTAACCTCTGTAGAAAACACAGGAAATATTAGAGAGGAAACAAGATAGACATGAGCACCAAAGCATCATCATTTTCATTTCTGCTGTTCCTGTGCTAGCTTCCTCTTGCTATGGCCATTTTCATTATTTTTCCTTATGAAACCAGAAAAATGTTCCCATTTTCATCTATTACTATATGGTTCACTAGTAGCTTTTCCATAATGCTACATGCAGCATTTCATTTTTACTCATTTTCACTGTCATGTAAAAAGGTCTTAAAACTGAATTTGATAATTTATTCAAAGGGTGACATAATAGGAATAAGAAGTCATAATAACTCCTTCATTTGGAACTGGCATTTGAAAAAATCTACATAGGATATGTGGAGTTCCTAAAATATTTTTACAGGGTTTCCTAAATTTTCTCTCTACCTACAGCTCAACTTAGCTGAATTAATTTTCTCTGAACAAAACATCATCAGACATGGCAGAACAGATTTTTTTTTTTCCATAATGAGGAAAGCTGAAAGATATTGAGTAAGTAACAAGACGTAA
Source organism: Urocolius indicus (assembly GCA_013401255.1). NCBI lineage: Eukaryota > Metazoa > Chordata > Aves > Coliiformes > Coliidae > Urocolius > Urocolius indicus. The sequence goes on from WBNH01006059.1 coordinate 8,106, forward strand.
CTAATAACAACTGTGCATCTTGGATGACTACTTTTTTTTAGACTGGAATAGAAACATGTAATATGACAGCTTTAGCTCTGAAACTTGAGTTTTCAAGATCTGCTTTAATCATAGCTCAATGTTTAATGAAAATTATTTCCCATATTCATAAACATTTTTTTCCTATATTCAAATTAACTCAAATAAAATTGATAGGTTTCAAGTAATCTTACTGAACTTTACATGGTGTTCTTAGCCATTAATTAATGTTTTGAATGCACACATGACACAATGTACATTAGGAATAACAATCTTTAGCACCCTCCATTGATTTCATAGATTGCAGAGTTCATAATAGGCTCCTATACTAAAAAAGTAGGGAAGTAAACTTGTCTGTGCATTAGCACTCTGCTCCCAATTCAAATGAAACTGAGTGCATAAACGTGTAAAGATTCTGCATGTATCACTTGATAATTTCATCAAATTCAATTATTCTCGTAAGTTTTGTGCAGCATGCTTGCAAAATAGTTATAGTTCTAAAATAAGTGGGGAGAAATATGAACATATATAGCTTGTCCCTCCTTACCTGACCATCTTTTAAAATGTTAAAGATTCTATAGGAATCTTTCTATAGGAAAATTTCTGTTTTTTTTTCTATAGGAAAATTTCAATACTGTTGAAGAAGAAATTCTCTACCAAAACTTCACAAGCTCATAGACACAATGAGTATTCAGTTTTGTTTTTTAGCAGACATTCAACATCATTGTCAATGAGATTTCTGTGCTCTCTAATCCTGACACTTGCATTGGAAAGTTCTTTCAGAACTCTTTTGGGAGGCCAAATCCTATTACTTGCCCACCTCTGTGGCCTGAAAAGAAAAAAAAACCACATTTTTTTTGTTGTTGCCAAATTAACATGTATACTATATTAAAATACTTGCTTTTATTTCATATTGCTTGTGCAATAAACTTAATGATAGTCTGCTGGTGTATGTCATGATTAATCATCAGTTTTTGGGATAATATAGCCTGATTACTTTAGTCATCTTTTTGGGAGTCTCTCAATCACTTTTTCAGACTTTGTTGATGTTTGTATCTTTCTCCAAGTTGTACAACAGGCACTCAGACTACACTATTACTGCACTATTACTACCAAGTCATTTTTCTGCTGGGAATGTACTGTGCAATGTATCTTTTCAGATCATATTCACCTTTCACAGCCTTATTATTTAGGTGAATAATTGTAAAAACTTGTTAATGACATTTATACTTTTTCTCTTAATTCGTCATTCCTAAATGAAGGCATACAACTTATAATAACAGTTCTCATTATTATTTTTTTTATATCTCTATCTCTATCTGTATCAATATAATTGTGACCCTCAAGGTCATCCATTTCTTTTTATCTCTATTTAAAAAATCCTGGAACATCAGTTCTAGAATTCATTTTTCATGAACCCTATTGGTGTCCTCTTTCCAATCTTAGCTGAAAGAGAATGTATTGAACAGCTGTTGCTTATTCTGCAGAAAGCTTTTCCTCATGGTATAAATTTTGATCCCTTTTCTTAACCCAGATAACAGTCACTTTTTCATGCTACAGTGTTTACCAATGCCCAGATACATGGAGATTATTGAATTTTCTTCACCTGTGTTTTTGTAAAATATCAGTATGGTAATTGGAGTCTGATGCAACAATGTGTCTTTTCAGAAGAGGATAGTCTTCCATCACAACTAATTTGATATTGTAAATATTCTACTTCACAAAGACAATGACTAGAAATATTACAATTTTTGTGCTGATGAAAACATCTTCTTTTTTCAGGACTGGAATCACATTTTAGAGAGGCACAAGGTATAGGATTTTTTTTTTCCCCTCATAAAAGTTATTTAGTTACCTCATAATTTTACAGATTTTACAACTACCAGATCTTCTTCGGTATCTAAAGATATTTTAGAACTTTAAAGCATGCACTTTTTAGAGCTGGCACTTTAAGTTCTCAGCTTCAACAAGATCAGAATGTGCCAAAGCCACAGAGGAAAGTAGAAGGTGTCCTTTTTCTCTTGTGAGGTAGACTTTTTTTTTTCTGTTTATACTCCTACACAACAATAAAGATGCTCCGCTGATTTAAAGTAATGTTTTTTATTGGCTCATATGTAGCTTTTTCAAGCATATCTTTGTTTCTTAACTGAGGGGCATTTTTAATGGTTTGGCTTTATATTCTGCCAGTTCAGTTTAGAAGGTCATTGGAATCGGTGGGGTTACACACAATCTCAAAATTACACATGTACTTCAGTGATCTGTTGGGCTGAGGCCAGAATTCTTGTCACTTACAGCAGAAGCAGACTAAGGACAGAATCTGGTTTGTGCTGGCCTCTTGGTATTTAATGAGCATAGTCCCTTGTACAGCTGCAGCTAGTACTTTACATAGCTCTGCAGCTTGTGTGTTTCTCCTCTCAAACCAGGACAATATTGTTATCCAGCCTGCTTTCATTCTGCAAAAGGATTTATTTGGCCTGAAAACAGCATAGCAAACAGTTTTGAAAATAAAAGGTACATTCTATTAAAACCAATTTTTTTCCTGTAAGCATGAGATCATCTTGTTATCTGTGACACTTCATCAGCCTTCTTGATTTCAGTCTAACAAAGAGGACAATTGAGATTTTACACAAATTTTACACAAATTTAAAAAAATGTTTCAATCACAGATATTTCTTGAACAGGAAAGAGACAAACATCTCTTCACAGGCTTATCAGGATAAACCATTATGGAATATTTTTGATTTCTGTACCATAAGTACTTTCATTATTTCATCATGGTTAGTTATAAATCAGGATCAGAGTATCATATTTATTGACACATTTGGCTCCAAATTTAGACTACAACCTAATTTGAATATCCTCAAGAGACCTGTTAGGCACTGACCATTCTGAATACCTGAACATTTTCGTATAGGTATCTACTTGATCTACAACATTGCTATCAAATCCTTAATTCTTCTATTCAGTGAAGCGTGTCACAGAATCATGTGCTCAAAGTATATACTCTACTTTTCAGGCAATGGATATCTTTGTTAGCCTGGGAAATTTACATTCCATAGTAACATGAAACATATATTTGGATATGAAAACAACACAGTTAACACTTCAAATAAGTTTAGTAATACAGGAATTTATACTGATGTTAAAACCTATACTGAATTGTTTCTTGGGTTGTTTTGAGAACATCTCTATTACTAATATGACAAAAGATTACTTTAGTGGCATCATAAACCAGAAACATAAAAGCATTATTAAAATCTGCTTCATAAAGAGTTATCAACCTGCTATCAGTCAAGCTGTTTGGACGTGATAAAATTTCAAGGTAAGCACACTGAATGGCTTCATACACTTTTAAGCAGCAGTGCTGTAAATTCAATATTAATTGAATTAATAACATAAGCTAAGAGAAGAAAGGAAAAAGAGAAAGAAAAAAAAATTGCCAGTATAATTCTGAATAAATACAGAACAGAAAAAAAACCACACCTCCTGACATCTAAACACACCTGACAATATATTTTTTTCTGACTATTACCATGGAACATTTGTTCTGTGGAATGATCACTTCAGCCATTTATTATTAGACATATGACATTTAGTTTAATTTACCCATGAAATAACTCACTTTAGGATATTATGTATTTTTAAGACATAGATGGGTTACACTTTGCATTCATTTTCATTAATTATTTACCCCTCTGCAAGGTGAAACCATATTCCATTCTTTCCTTCCCAAAAATACAGTGGATCTGAGTAAAACATGAAGCATCTGGAAGCCAGACCTGATTGTGCATAAGATGGTAGCTATTTATTTGTGTAGATGTCTTAATGAAAGCTCAGAGAAATATTTCTCAACATTATATCTGTGTTCAAAGCCAGTAGATTTGAAAATATCACATATAGGTGAAGACCTAAGGTCTCTCATTGCAAATTCCTTATCACTTTTTTTTGACAACAAAGATTTTAGTAAAATAAAAAAACTAAGGATCTAATGTAATTCTTTACATAGACCAGTTTTAGATCTGCATAATTCTTATAATTGCAGTCTAAGGGAAAACAAAGCTTTCTGTTCCTGGAAAATGTTTTGAACCACAAACATCTGCTTAGAGGATGAAGATCTTTTAATGTGCTCTGCTTGAGTTACGCTAAGGACATATTTTAATTTAATGGGAAATAATGTTTTTATAATAAGTACACAGACAAATTCCTGCAAAAGATTTCTTTAGACATAGAGCAACTTAAAAATCTGTTTCTGACTACAAATCCAAGACCAGCTAAAACAAAGACTCCTAGGAGCTACAAATTTGTCATTGAAACTGCTGGAAGACAGCATACTTCCTACTATTTGTGTATTGTTCTGTTCTTCTGCTCCCTACATCCTCTCCTGTCGCTCTCTTGCCATGTTAGGTTTACAGAAGATTTGATGCATTGCAGTGGAATTTATGTAGCAAATGAGGGATCGAATTTACTGGTCTCACAGAGGTGAGATCATGCAAGTCAAAAATAGAGAAAAAACTTGTCTTGGGAAAAGAATTCAGCTAAAAGGAGATGGCTTTGAGTGTTATTTATACAGAAAATTTACACTGTACTTAGGATAACCAAGATGCAATGGCAGTGATTGGTAGGCAGTGATTTGCAAGGCTAACCCATAGTCCTCATTTAGGAAACTGCTTCAGCAGAACAGTTTTATATTGACCATATGCATAACTCTTGCAAAGCTCTTGGGCTACACGTCATTGGTCCAAAATATTCCTCCCTGCATATAGTTTGTGCCTTATTTACAAATCTGGTTGCAGAAGCTTTCTGGTTGAAAGATCAGAATGAATAATGCACAAGCTATAACTGTGAGCAAGTAAAATAAGAAAAGTATAATGGGGCCAGAATTGTTTCCTTAAGTCTTGGGCTCTATGTCAAGCTTCGCTTTCCTTCAGATATCATTTTTCATCCACTTCAACTCTATGATGTATTCAAAAGATAGCACCCACTACAGAACACCTAGTTACAAAGGCATAAGTACCTGCGCCTTGGTCCTTTTCTGAAAGAATAACATACAGCCATTAAATTAAGCAAAAATGGGAAATAAAGGGTCTTTTTTGTCACATTTCTTAGTTCTCATAGATTCTGTGAGCTAAATGGCATCCCAAGTGCACTCTGTAAGAAATACCTTTTAAAAAAGACAAGGAAACTCTTTCTACATCTTCTTATTAATCATTTGCCCCATCAGCTGGAGTTGTTTGCGAGGTATAAATCATAGATTCAGGAAGAGCTAGAGACATGATTTTGTCCAAGGTGTTACTAAAGCCACTAGTTGAACAGTGGCAGAAGAATAGTAAAAACAGAATTCCTCATTGACACCTGGGTTGCGTGGAGAATGGAGGAAAAGGAATGTATATCCCAGCCTCAGTGGTAGAAGTAGGCTCTTACCTTGCAATAGCTCATCAAAATGTAAATATACAAGGTTCAGCAAGTTCACTGGGTATGACTGACTCCCGCAGAAGGCAAGTAAAAGGCTGGTGGGATTTTCTCTGTTACTTCCAGTGCAGACAGTCAGAGTCTGGACTAGAAATAGTAAAGGCACCAGCTGGAGGTTTCTGCTGATTGGTTTAGACTCCTCTTAGAGTCTTACAGAGGCATCAGTATGTTTAGATCACAGGTTTTCTGTTTAGAGACAGGAGAACTGGAAGGCATTTGCTCTTTTCCTACTTTCTTGTGGGGTGAATGATGTAGGCAGAAAGTAACCCAACTCCTGCCTTTGTTGTATAACAATACCTGCTTGTATTTATTAAGAAACAGGAGTACATCTTATCAATGTGCTGCATGAATAGAAGGCCATTCAGTCAGATGTTTGAATAAAATCCCAATGGAACACTTGAATCATTATTACTTACAAACAGAAGATGATCATTTATGTACTTATATCAGAGGCAAACCTGTTTAGCAACTGCATCTTAACTATTGTTTGATCTTTTACAGCATCTTTACTTGTGATGCACAGAAAACAGGCATTCAGAGAAAAGTGAGATTTTAGCTGGTTTACAGAAAGTGAAATTCCCAAATCATTGTACTTTCTTATACTTAGTTAACACAAGCCCAGCCTAAATAATGTAATTTTTATAATCTTCCTTGATGTAAGGGCAATTTTGAGAAGAATGGAATTGAAAATGAGTGAGAAATACATGCTGACCAATTAGACCAGTATCTCTGTAAGATTTAATCTGTAAATTAAGTAAAAACTCTAGAATCCCATTCACAATACAGAGTTCTGGGACAAAACACTCTTATCAAGGATGCTGCTAAATAATATGGGAGAATACATTTAAAAATAAATAAATAAAACTTGTTTAGAAAATTTTCATTTTTCTGATTTCCCTTTGATTCCTTTCTCTGCTTTTATAATCCAGACTTCAGAGACCTGAATGCTGTACTAAAATCTATGCCACAAAGATTGTTCTGGAATCACATGCAATTTCAGCAGTAGAACATACTACCATGTGCACAGGACAGACCAGGACAGAGTAGCCCAAAGCAAACTGCTTACCTGTTGTGCTGTCTGCATGTAACACTGGACATGAAGGGGTCATGTTATATTCACAGAATTCTTTCAGAAATTGATCAACACTGTATAAATCAAATGAAACATCATTGCCTTGAAAACATCATTAGACATGGGTGCTACAGAGATTAAGTAACAGAGAAGGAAACCCTACTTTTTTTTCTCTGCTTTCATAGAATCATATAATCATAGAATGGTAGGGATTGGAAGGGATCTTTAGAGATCATCTAGTCCAACCCCCCTGCAGAAGCAGGTTCACATAGAACAGGTCACATAGGAACAAATCCAGGTGAGTCTTGAAGACCTCCAAGGAAGGAGACTCCACATTACCTCTGGGCAACCTGTGCCAGGGCTCCGTCACCCTAACAGTGAAATAGTTTTTTTTTCTTATATTTAAGTGGAATTTTTTGTGTTGCAGCTTCATTCCATTACCCCTTGTCCTGTTGCTAGCTACCACAGAAAAAAAGGATGCCCCAACCTCCTGACACCTTCCCTTTNGGAGGAGAAGAACCTCCCTCGACCTACATTCCAGGATGCCATTGGTCTTCTTGGGTGGCTCTTGTTTAGCTTATTATCAATCAGGAGGCCTCCTATCTCCATTTCCTCCTGTCTTGCTCTATGGGACACACTGATCCTGGGCTTAGAGGAAGTGGTGCTTGAAGATTGACCAGCTCTCTTGGGCACATCTATCTTCTAGAATCATATCCCACAAGATCTGTCCAAGTAGATCTTTGAAGAGGCCAAAGTTTTTGGCTCACCTGAAATCCCAGGTCACAGTCCTGCTTTGTGTCCTGCCTCTTCCACACAAGACCTTGAACTCTCATGGTCACTGCAGCTGAAGTTGCCTCGAACCTTCACAGCCCCAACCAGGTCCTCCTTATTTGTCAGTACCAGGTTCAGCAGCACACCCCTCCTTGTTGGTTCCTCAATCACCTGCGACATGAAATTGTCATCAACAATCTGTAGGAACTTCCTGGACTGCATGTGCTTGGCTGTGTGGCTTTGCCAGCAAATATCAGGGTGGTTTAAGTCCCGCATGAGGACCAGGGATTGAGACTGTGAGGCAGCTCTCAGGTGTTTGAGTGTGAACCACTGGTATATGGGCACCGGGGAAACCCATTCTAGGTCTTATTCTGTATTTAAGCATTTAGTCTGGTTTCTGTGCCTATGAACGCTGTGCTAAGCCTTTTTACCCCTTCAGTTCTCCAGTGTTGCCCTGGATCTGGAAAACTGGAGACATTTCACAGCATCCTCAGTTATACTCTTGGCAGTATTATGCCTTTGCAAACATAACAGGTAGAATCTTAAGCTACTCATATGTAAGTGATAGAAATTGATGCTCTGAGATACTTGTGCACATTGAGGTCTCTATGAAAAAATGTTAATGTGATAGGAATAAAAAAAAAGAAAATAAGATCAGAAGAAGGAAAGCAAAAGAACAGAAAATAATCCCTCTGAATAACAGGCTTGTTAAGATGGACTTACCTGTATATAGTCAAAATTCATGACAAAATAAAATAAGTTAATAAAAAAATTAAATAAAAAAAACCAGAATATGAACAGCAGTGATGTGCAGCAGGAAGTCTTAAGAGAGAGATTTGCAAGAAATAGTAAAGAAAAGTATTCTACCAGGCTTCAGACTCCCAGAAGTTGACTTTGTATTGAACAAATCTACAGTCTTCCACTAGTTGACACCATTCAGAGAAAAACACAAAGTATGGTTCTTCCACCATGTGGTTTAAACTCTGTTTAGATAGGTTGCTCACCACTCAGTGAGTGAACCCAGCCTGCTTGTTTCGTTCTGCTTGTACTTCCTGGGTCTGAAGCTCTCTAAAGAGTGGGGCTACAAAATGAGAGCCTTCAGTGGCACTCACATGCTTCTCTAGCAACAATACTTGAACAAATACCGTACTTTGAGATTACAAAGTGTGATAAATTCTGTTTTCCGTTACAGTAGCAAACAAAATGATCCATCAAGTTAACTCTTCAAATACTGAAATGTAGAATAAATGTCAATATATTACAGCTTGAAAAGCTATGTGCTTGTATTTTTTCTGAGTGTCTAATGACTAAGTTGTGGACTGTTGTTTCAAATGCATTCAGCTATTAATTATGTTTCTAACGATATTCTTGATCAAACGCTGCAATAAATTTGTGGTTTGATTTCTTTTTAGTACCATAATTACAAATTGTAAACAACTTCCCTTTTCCCTAAAGATTGTGTAACTTTTTAAAAACAGAAAGGAGGAGTAGAGAGTGCAGAACACACACACACACACACAAAATCCATTGAAGTAGAAATTAAAAAGGGATGTTTGATGTGATAAATAATGACTAGATAATAGGTTTCACTGGGATATGAAAATATATCTCACAAAGAGAGCAAAAACCTATGTGAAGGAGCTTAGGGAAGGACAACCCCATCCTGTTTTTCTTTCCCTCATCCTTGGCTTTGCTTCCACCAGGCCAGGCCTTAAGGACTATCCACAATTGACTCTGCTCATCCAGGATTCTGTTTAGGAAAGACTAGAGGCACAACTAATAGATGGTTCTATTTGTATTGTAGACAAATGGAGAGGGAATATGTGGGAGGTATTCCATGTATTCAATGCTTTGGAAGAAAGAAGTATAATTAAAAGAGATTGATGGAGTTTAATTTAGATGCCTCCCTACAATGTCTAACTTTACTCATCTTTTATTTAGTACTTTTGTTTTATTAGTTGATGTCCAAAAGACTCTTGAATATCTAACCATTAGTTGGTATATCATCTCTAGAAATTTTCCCTTTGTAGTAGAGTAACGGGTCTGTCAGTGTCAGGACATCAGAGTACCTCACTTGTGCCAGGAGATCCAGTTGCACCTACTATGAGAATGGGTTTAGGAAAAAAAAGTTTATATCCTACTAAAAAGTGTGTATTTTCAGTAGTTAAATAAATTTAGATGGAACATCAAGCAAGATGTCTAGAATTGTATTAAATGATCACTGTTCTCTTTAGCTGCTCTAGCTTGTGAGTCTGCCTGTTTGGACCTGCCTGAGACCTAATGAGATTTCTTCAGAGCTCACAAAACTGTGCAAAAGTCCTGAAGCCCATCTTTGTCATCTTTGTCAGTGAAGATATCCCTTGAAACAGTTCAAACAGGTGCTTAAGCAATCTGCCGCTTTCCTAGTCTGGCATGCACTGGTGCACATTTGTAGTAGTTTTGTTCTGTGTTAATTGAAATTAATCAAAGATGTCTACCATATTTTGGAGGATTAGATAATTTTCTGAATTCTACAAACCAGATGTTTCTCAATCTAACAAAGAGTTTGATTTCTTAATGAGTACAGATGGGTAAAAAAATTTGGTTTGCCTACTTGAAAGCAACTCACCACATTGCAGTAAACCTAATATGAGAACCAGTAAATGCACACAGCCCTGAACAGAGTCATAATTTTAATTTCCTTGTGAGAAATTTGGACACTCTGGATTTCATATAAATACAACAAAAGAGTGATTTAGGCAAGAGCTGCACTGTCTTTCTCTCTGACTTTATTAGATTTTGCGTATTCCTCTGGGACACATTCATGTTTAGTTTCACAGAAGTTGTAGCAATGACATGTCTGTGCTAAGATGCCTTTATCCAGTGATGGGAGCTATATGTCAAAAATAATCTAAGGAAAAAATCAACACCATCTTAACTATTTTAGGAAACAACAACAGACGAACAAAAGATTTATGACAGACTTTTCTTCTATGGCTTAGCATGTTATGTGTATCACATATGCTCTTTAACCTGCAATTTCAGATTTAGCAGAAACTAGTAAGTGCTGTTTTAACTTGGGGACTGCAAAGGAAGACAGTTATTTGTCAGGTATGTATCTAATTTTGATTTACTTCTAGGCATATCATTCAGCTTCTATTTTTTTCTACGTTAAGTTTCATTATTGTTTGTGGACTTTTAGTCTTTTGGAGGAAAGCATAATTAATGTCCCGTTTTCTGCTTCTTCATCAGTCTTTGTATGAAAGTGTCATGGATTTGTGTAAAGATGCTTGTGCTTGGTAATAGGGGCAAAGAGCTGCAGTGCTAACCCCATAAACAGTTCCTGAGGTGGATCCACTTCCAACCTGACTGGGCCAGTCTGATGCCTCTGCTGTCACTATTTAAGAAGGGAAATTTGTAGTGTCTAGAAGGAGGTGGAAGCACGGAGCAAGATAGAGGCAACCACACAGAAGCCACAGTCAGAGAAGGAAGGTACCAAAACCCATAGTGCTGCTTTTTTAGCTTTAAATAGAAATGTGTTCTTTTTGTTTGACATGAAACATTCTGGACTATTTTGTGTACAACCTCTTATAATATTAAGGACATCTGCAAATCTATTAGTGGTGGAGTTAATGGCTTCAACAGAAATGACAATATGACCACAGGGCTACTCAGATTTGAAAGAACTGTTTAGTGCTTTGCCTGTATTGTTTTTCGCACTTTTTTGCCTTTTTTTGTTTAACACATGCTCTTTGTTTATATCTTTAAATTCTCATATCATACCTATCAAATCTATTTCAGTAGCAAAAATGTGCAAAGCAAAGCAACTGCATGTTTTGTAATCCTTTAATCTTTCATATCTTTACCAATAACTGTCTGGTTCTTCTTTTCCTAGGAAGACCATTTCATAATCAATTATATAAAATTTTGCTTCATAATAGCACAAAGGAACTTTCTAAGGAAACCAGGAGGAACATATAGTCCTTTAAGGTCTCCTGTAACTAACCTTGGGACTTTTGAGTGCAGTTCTTCCCATGCTTAGCCTTCTCAGCTAGAAATTGAATCAATTTGTATATCACCATTTATCATTTTGGAAATCTAGCTCGCAACTGTACTCTCCAATATTCTTCTCCAGATATGTGTCAGAATAATTCACACTTGCTTCTATCACTGCCTTTGACAATTTGTTCCATTATGCAATAACCGTCTGCATAAAGAAATTCTGTCTCAACTGCTTATAGATTAATCCTTTCTTTAACATCAATCCATTATCTCTGTTTTCATGTAAATTATTATCTCAAACAGTGCCTTAGTGACAATCCAGTTCTCTTCCTTCAGGACCTTACTCAGACCTGATTAGGGCTGTGTATCTGATTTCAGATATTTTAAACTTCTTTCACCAACTAATAAAAGTGTCTTTATCTTCTTGCAGGAAGAATCCTATGATATAAGAATAAGAGATAGATTCTTGTTTATGTCAGTTCAGCAAAGCAAAACATCTGAAAAATCTCTCATGCCTGACACAACAGCTCAGCATACAAGACTTGGCTGCCATTGGTGCAGATGTGGCAAAAGGAGACTTTCAGGAACCTCTCTTCATCTGTAACACTTGTATTCCGCTATGAAACTTTAATTATGCATCAGAAATGGAGGTACTTGATTTCATTAGTGTTAATATTAATCATCCAGTATAAAGATTTTTTTATGGCTGGTGTTTTGACTTTCTGCAGTGGCAGAAGTAGTCAGTTCTCTGCCCTTTTCTAAACAATCCTCTATTTTCTTATACAGCTACATATTTTTATGCTCTGTCCAGATGTCATAGCAATGAGCACTGAAAGGGGAAAAATCCCAGCAAGTTAAGCACTCATGCAAATATGGATTAATAGGTTAGCTTCATGGGCTGCTTAGTTGTGTAAATCTATCTCTTTGTATATTTCCTGCTCCCAAAGACTTCATTTACTCAAATAGCTTCTGCATTATATTAGTTTTGATTCATCATTGCTTCATAAGCTGCTTTGAGATGAATTTTCGGACCTGAAGTATCTATATAAATTTTTTATGATTCTATAAAACCAACCATTGAACACTGGTACTATCCCTGCTCAGCTTTATAACTTCTGACTTTCTTTCTTAGATAACGAACATTGTCAGGAATCTCTGATGACACTGTCTTCTCTCTTGTTGTAGTACTTGAAGTTGACACTGCATTTTAAAGATCTGAAACTTATTCATGATGCATATCTCTACTAGTTACCATTTCCATGAGCACTAAGACACGGAGAATTTTTATTGTGTATGTTACATTATACTGGCTTTGTTCTAGTTTGGTAACAAATTCTATGAAGTTGACTGTGATTATGTTCCTATCTTTACCTTTTATTGAATACCTGAGGTAAAGTTCTCACACATGAAATTTTATTTTCTAAATGGAAAAGATACTAGAGGTCAAAATTCCACATAAATATTTCTTACAATAACTTTCAATCCAGTATTAAATCTAGTATTTAACATTCACTTTTGTCCTAATTTTAGGTTACAAAATTATTGAATTATTTTTATTAAGATGACAAATCCCTACAATTTCAAAGAGGTAATTTTGATTTTTCCATTTCCCATTCAAGACTGATTTTCTATGATTTATTCTACTTCATTCACCTATCTCCTTTTACTTTTCTATAAAGCTATGCTTCTGCTTGTGAGCTGTGTTGTTTTCCAGTTTCTGGGATTCATAAAAAAGGAACAACTCACAGCAAAATACTCCCTCCCACTCCCAGCCTCCAATAATGTCTCATATTTCCTCTCCCACCCCCAGTTTTGTTTTTTTCAATGAGTGCATTTTGTTTTAAATTAAGCATCAATAAAAAAATATCTCTCCAGCTTTTTTACAGTAGGATCTTAATTAAAATCCAGCACCTTAGATGACCAGCCTTCATTGATTTTCCCCTCTGTAACTCACTCACTCACTAACACTAACACCTAGATTAAACAGCTGCTTTCTGTACAGCAGTGGGTGATTAGAGGTGTGTAACTTTTTTGTTTGTGAAAATATATTAATCTACAAAAGCCACCAAATTTATCATCCTAAAATCTTCCTATCCTAAATTGAGAAGATATATTACTATTAGTACAATTTCAGAAGAAAATCGTCAACAAAATTATTTAGATGTAAGACACAGAAAGAAAACAGTTTTATTTAATTCCATTTATTTTTTCCTTTTTGTTCACTTGGGATTTTGTTTACTAGTTTAATATTAAACATTTAAAATACAGTAATTTGAGATTAATGCATTCTTTAGACATAAACCCCTCATTTTTCATATAAGAAAAGCTGAAATTAATATTTCAACTATTGCTAAAAATTTCTCCAATGCTTACTAGTTTAAAAATAATTTAAAGGTGTTTTTTTCTCTATTAAGAAAATTCCAGTTTTATTGAATTGACACCAGAAAGAACAGAAAGAACAAGACCTTCATGTTTTACAGTGACAGAGAAATGTGCTGTATAAAATGGCTCAGTAGTTTCCCATCTTTTAGAAATAGAGAAAAAAAAAAGGAAAAAATTGGGTTGCAGCCCTTGCATTGCTTTTATAACATTATCTACAAATCTGAGTGAGCTCTGTTGTTTTCCTGTGAGCATGGGAAAATTCTATTAGACCTTCTCTTTTCACTCCTGTTGCTATTAGCTTCCAAATTCTAACTGTAGACAGCTTGACTATACTAGATAGTTATGGTTCCCTGCTGATCCATCTTTTTAGTTAATTGAATTTTAAACATTTGAAAATTTTTCTGCATTTAAAAAATTTGTTGTGCAATGTTCATGTCTAGATACACAGATAGATGATAAAGGATGGATATACGCCTACATAAACTCTCATTTGATGTTTATGTTTTCATCTTCCTACTCTAATATTTTACATTTGGGCTAAGCTGATTTGTTTCTCTTAATCCTTTTGTGAAGCTCCTTATTCAGCAATATACTGTGGATCTTTTTTACTCCTGCTGTGCCTGTTACTATATAGCAGTTGGTTTTACTCACGTATTTTTCTTCTAACACTCTCTGTTTTCCTTAACGATTGTTCTCCCCATTGCTTCTCACTTTCTGATTTTGTACTGTTTCACAACCTGCTTTATAGTAATTGTACAGCACTGTTGAGAGATCATAGACTCATATTCCTAAAAACCAAAACTTTTTTATGAGTATTTAACTTTTTAGTAAAAATAACACAAGCCTTTATTTTCTATCTTGAAAGATTCTACACTCAAGTTCCTTTCTTCCCATTTTCCATTTGTCTAGGTTAAAGCCACCTAGCTAGGGGCAGACATTAGCGTATGTTCACACATAGCAATAGAGAATTGAAAGAGATTTCAGTGAAAACACAAGAATACTGAAACAGAGATGAAATTTAATTTTGAATCAATCTTTTCTGAGCAGATAACATTTCCAAAATTATTATGAGGTACTTTTTGTGTGGGCATTTTAAACTCAAAACTTCCTGGGTTCCCTTGTGCAAGAGGTATATGCCTGCTTTAGCGTTCTCTTCTGTGCTAGACATCATGCCATTAATACTTAGTCTCCAACCTGGGATCAAGCTCTAAAACAGACTTTAAATAAATATTGAGGTAAACAGAACAAATAAACCAGGAATCATTTACCAACAAGAAGGAAAATCACAATATAGGTAGAAATTAGAACTGGATAAAAATTGTTCTGCTAAGAGACAAAACATTTCCTATAAAGTTTAGATTACTTTTCTTTCTGGGCCACGTGTACAAGGTCACAATTGTGATCATTGCAGGGCTAGAAAACAAACTTATCCTGTGCAACAGGACAGGACTGTTCTTGCTCAGCACAAAGAAACCTATTATTTATATTTAGTGCTAGGTAGCATAATTTCCCATGTCTTGGCTCTGAGTGTGCCAGACAACCCCTCAGATCTGCATCAATTCAGTTTTCCTCCTTGTCATTAAATTATTGATTTATTTATGTAAGGGTGAGAAAATTGTTCGGAAGCAGGAGCTTACATATGAGAAGGATGTGCAAGGCCTAGGCCGTTATCTGCTTGCCCAAACAGTTTATACAGCTTCCTCATGTGTCTTAGGCACATGTGTCTCGTTTGATGGAAACATTTCAGTGAAGATAAGGAAATAGGGCTTTCTCCTTTGTTTCAATGATGAACAACAGCAGAATTGCACCCACAAAGAAGCATCAATGTTTTTTATTTTTCATTGATGACATCGCATCTGAGCCTTTTGTGGGTCAGTGTTCAGCTGTGACATTTTCCAAGTGCTGTTTTAGTATAACTAGTCTTCCCCAGACACAGTATAATTGTATTTCCATAATCACTCTCCCTGGGCACTCCTTCAGAACATGAGATGGGACTCCTGCCTGAGGACTCTTTCAGGACCAAGATGGCAGACAGGCTAAGAAGAATAAGAAAAAGATGCTCTTAGACGCTTAACTTGACACTGTTCTTTTGTTATTATTTTTGTTTTTTTCTTCTAACCATTTTAGAAAATCTTTCTCAAAATGCCTTTGATTTTGTCTGTTTCTGCACATCATACAAGACAAAGATTTAAAAATCAGAAAGCTACAGAAAAATGTAGTTCTACTTAAGTTACCATACCAGGTAGACTCACAGAATCAATGAATCATAGAACAGTTTGAGATGGGACGAACCTTTAAAAATCACCTAGTTTCAATCCCTCTGCCATGGGCAGGGACATCTAAGGTAGATGAAAACATTCGTATTCCCCACACTCACGTACTGTTACTCTTCCACTTTTATATTGAGTAAAATAGGTTTGCAGCCTGATCCTACAAGGTACAGAGCATCTTCATCTATCAGCAGTAAGACTTGTGGCATTTAATAATAATGAACTACAACGATGAAGTTGGTGAAGGGTCTAGAGCAAAAGTCTTATGAGGAGCTACTGAGGGAACAGGGCCAAGAGGACATATGACCGCTCTCCATAACTACCTGAAAGGAAGTTGTAGTGAGGTGGGAGTCAGTGTCTTCTCCCAAATAACTAGTGACAGAATAAGAGGAAGCAACCTCAAATTGCACCACGAGAAGGTCAGGAAAAAAATTCTTCACTGAAAGGCTTGTCAAACACTGGAACAGGCTGCCCAGGGAAGTAGTTGAGTCACTATCCTTAGAGGTATTCAAAGAATGTATAGACTTGGCACTTAAGGACACAGTTTAGGGGTGGAGATGGCAGTGCTGGGTTAGTGGTTGGACTTGATGATCTTCAGGATCTTTTCCAACCTAAATTATTCTCTGATTCCTTGATTCTATTCTAAATGTTGAGCACTGCCATGCTGAGGTCTGATAGAGTTATGAGGAAATACTAGTTTTGTTCCCAAGGCTTTTCTTTCTTGTCTACAATGTGTTTTTTTTTTTTTTTTAACCACAACACCAATATTAATTAAAGGCAAAGTAATGAAAATCAGAAACACATATACAAAAAAATATGAAGCATGAAACATATGATAGCCTGTCTGTAGCCTTCTAGTATATGCAGCAGATATATTAACATTAGTATTCAGATCTGTTATTAAAGTGACTGAAGAGTTTTTAATATTATAAATATGTATGATTTTGTAGAACAGTAAGGAAATATATTCTGCTCAAAGTTCTCCTAATGCTGAATATTTTAATGAAACTTACAGCCTTTTTCTACAAGTGCTATAAATTATCCACTTTAACATTAGATAAAAACTATTTGAGAAATAATTATAAGTATATGTTCATTAGATTGGAGTTGGAGGACTGAGAGATAAGGGCATTAGGTCAAGTCTTTCAATCTGCCTCCAGATACTCATTTCCACTATAATGCCTATAAGCACATTATGGAAACAGAATCTCAGTGTTTAGAGAATTCTAATTCATTCCCACTCTCTTGCTGGTACACAGTCATTCTTAGTGCATACAAAACACAAACACAGAATTTAAGCATAGTGAGCTGAGATATTCCTCTCTCACCCCTTCCCACCTCCATACTCTTTTTGCCTACTCTTCAGTCTGCCTGCTGAAGCCAATCAGCATGCAAGACTCTACCAAGAAGTTAGTAAATGTTGATTCAGATCACAATATTTACTTAATAAAGGCATTGCTTTATCCTTGCTTTTAACTTAATCACAAACAATACTTCTCCAATCCTTGCCAGGAAGCCTCCCTTAAGTCCATTGCAAATCATAGACATAATCTGTGTAAACAATTAATCTTCCTGAATCTTATTCAAGCAACACCTGCACCAACACTGATTACCAGATGTGTAATTGCATTTTACTTGTATTTAAATCGATTTGCCTGTACTTTCTGCAATGGAGAGTGTCTCACCTCCTTTGTGATCAAAGGAGAATTTCCTGACCTCTGTTTCATTTCCTGATGTGAATGGGTACTGAGGTAAAACAAGATGATGTCAGACGATGGGGATGTATCTTGTACAGATTCTTCTGAAGTTAGAGGTTAGAGTGTGGATCACTAAGGGGCAAAATAAATCTCTCACATGCTCAAGTAATAATAAAAATGGGAGATTCATCTCTACAGTGTATCTCAATGGCTCAGAAATTACTACATAAACTGACTTAATTCAAAAGCTCAAGATGACAGCATCCTGTTTTAATCATTTGGTTAATGCTTTCTATGTGAAAAGTTGTAAGAAGTCTTTCTTCTGCCATCTTACTTCACTGTTGAAGTGACTGCAATTCACATATGGAAATGTGCATCGATATGTATATATTTTTATATATATAACTATATACATAAACATGAGACATAATATATCTACGCAGACACGCAGACCATGTATAATATTAAAGTGTACATACTGAAGAACTTTTGCTTAAGCTTCAGTTATTTGGTTCATCAAATGTACTTCAAGACCTATAAATGGAGAAATTCACCTTCAGCTATGAGTCTAGTGATGATTTTGAGTTATTTCAATACTTTTTAATCTCTTTTCATTAGCCCACACATACATTCCTACATTCTACCTAAATGTGTCAGATATAACTTCGATGTTTTATGTGGTGGAGACACAATACTGCATTTTGCAGTACAGTGTTTCTGTACCTGAGGTATTAGATTACATGTCACTGTACACATAATCTAATATCTCAGTTACAGAAAGTTAGTGAAAGAGGAATCACTGCTCACTAGAAGTGGATTTCTCTAATGTTCTGTGTTATAATAAGTGTTCTGCTTAGTAAATTAGTACTAGTCAACTTTAGTCCCAGTTCTGCCCAGCCCACTGCTTTTACTCTGTCCTATTTCTAGACTTATTTTTGTTCTTATTCTTTTAGACTATCTGGTCTAGATAACTCTGAAAAGTTCTGACAATTTGTCTTGAAAGGCAACAGCACAATTAAGCATATTTGCCTCTATATGGTACAGATTTTCCCTACAGCACTTTTCTCTGAAACCAATATTTTCAATTGAACAAAAACTAGCACCCTTACTTTCAATGTTTTGAACACATGTTATGATTTGGGTCCAATCTTATGTTTAGCCATATATTTTCTCCTTCTCAGACTGTTGAAGATATATTGTGTAACATTAGTGATTTTTTTGCCCTATTTCAGGTAACTGCAGAAATGAGTGCTTAGCCTGACTACACATAACAACTTAGATGAGACAAAGAGATAAATTGGATAACTACAAGGAATGCTGTACACTTTCACACAGACTTTACAGGTGACCTTAACTGCCTATCCTTCAGATGAAGGCACAACAAAAGAAGGTAATTTACAGTTACAGTATTAGAAATCATCTAAAATAACAATACAAACTAAAACCATGAGAACATACAGCCAGTCAGAAACACCATCAAACAGTATTTTCGACTGACATAGATGAGGAACAAAGCTTCATATACTTCAACAAATTGTTAAGCAAACCAAAAATTTATATATCTGAAAAGGAAGCCAGGAACATCTTCATAACCTTAAGTAATCTAAAGAAAGAGAAGTATTACCCTCTAGAGTAAAGACTGTGTATTGAATTCCAGTGTAACATCTCTTTTATGGTTATTTGTAAAAATGTTACCATCTAAAATCCAGGCATTCATAAAGAGCTGTCCTTACAAGTCCTTAAAATCTTTTGACTAGAAAATATTCATATAAGTGTGTGAAGAAGGATAAAACAGAATGAGTGGGATTAGAAGTACAATAAAAATGGCTGTGGTGAATTGTTCCACAAGGTAGGCCTTTGAGTACAGTGTGTTAGCAAAGAGACACTGAGGCAGACTAAATAATGGAAGCCTGCAACTATCATGAAATGAAAAAAATAAAATAAAATTAAAGCTATGTAGGAAAGAGAAAAAGAAGATGCATGATATTAAAAACATGAGAAATGGGAATGGTGATATATTCTGTTACTTTGCTCACAACACATAGTTATTCAGGGATACTGGATACATAGCAAAAAATAGCTTGGAGGAAAGTTTTGAACACTCCAGTGATGTAAAGGAACACTTAAAACAGTGCTAGACCAGTCCTCCTTATAGCTTTTAGGCCAGCTTTTACCTGCCAACATTGGGGGAATAAGAACATACCTAAATCCATGGCTGCAACTACAAAAACGTTGGCTGCTGCCAGACTGTTTCCAGACAGTACAAAATATTGCAAACTGATTATCACAGTTTTATTTTGCATCTCAGAAACTAAATTACTGTCAGTAATGGCAACTGTTTAATACTTTGAGGCTGCTTTTCAACAATTCTACAGTCCTCTGAGGAGCAGTGGTCTACACTTTGTGAAATGCTGAAAAGGACTGGCTATGCAAAGTAAGACAGTTTCTTGAACAACTTTAAATATATGTACTTATTCCAACTGCAAACTATATACTTGTTGTTCATGATTGTCACATGAATGTCTAACAAGCAAAACTGAACAAGGACATGTGCATGATAGTCACCAAAGACAAATCATGAAACATACAGGAAAAAGAAATTTGGGGTAGTGACTTTGGATGAACTAAGTTTCTTGAATTCCTGGTAGTGACAGATACTGCTAACAAGATGAGAATTTTATCATCTTTATTATTAATTCTGAGCACTCTCCATTGTTTGCATTTTTTGAATGTTAAAGTAAAAATTAAAATACAAAAATGAGCAGTGAAGAAAAGCTGGTATAATAGAACACTTTAAAAGCATTATCTCAGAATTGTTTGAGCTCATCAAGTCCAATTGTTATCCTCCAGTTGTTACATGTTACCACTATGTCCACCACTAAACCATGTCCCTAAACACCACATCTCTGTGTCCTTTGGATACCTCCAGGGAAGGTAACAAAATCACTTCACCTGTTAGCCTGTTCCAATGCTTGACAACTCTTTCAGTGAAAATTTTTTTCTTCATAACCAATCTAAACCTCTCTTGGCACAAGTTGGGGCCTTGTCTAGTTACTTGCTACCTGAGAGAGGAGACTGACACAACCTCCTGTTAGGTAGTTGTAGAAAGTGATAAGGTGTTCCCTGAGCCTCTCCTTCTTCGGGGTAAACAATCCCAGTCTTATGCTCCAGACTTTTCTTTGGCTTTGTTGCTTTTCTTTGGACATGCTCTAGAACCTCAATGTCTTCCTAGTACTGAGAGGCTCACATATGAACACAGAATTCAAAGTATGACCTCACCAGTGGGGTTTCACAGGGTTTGGTTCTGGGGCCATTCTTACTCAACAACTTCATCACAAGCTGGATGAGGGGACAGAGTGTACCCCCAGCAAGTTGGCTGATGACACCAAAATGGGAGGACTGGCTGATTCCCCAGAAGGTTGTGCTGCCATTCAGTGGGATCTCAACCGGATTGAGAGTTGGGCTGAGAGGAACCTTATGAGGTTCAACAAGGATAGGTCCAGCGTCCTGCATCTGGGAAGGAACAACCCCATGCACCAGTACAGGCTGAGACTGACCTGCTGGAGAGCAGCTGTGTAGAGAGAGATCTGGGACTCCTGGTTGACAATAGACTGACCATGAGCCAGCAATGGGCCTTCATGGTCAAGAAGGCCAATGGCATCCCGTGATGCATCAAGAAGAGTGTGGCTAGCAGGTCAAGGCAGGTTCTCCTCCCCCTGTACTCTGCCCTGGCGAGGCCTCATCTGGAGTCCTGTGTCCAGTTCTGGGCTCTCCAGACAAGGAAATTCTGTAGAGAGTCTAGCACAGGACCACCA
Source organism: Urocolius indicus (assembly GCA_013401255.1). NCBI lineage: Eukaryota > Metazoa > Chordata > Aves > Coliiformes > Coliidae > Urocolius > Urocolius indicus. Next base: position 29,581 of record WBNH01006059.1, read on the forward strand.
AGATGATCGGGGGCTGGAGCATCTTCTTTATGAGGAAAGGCTGTGGTAACTAGAGTTCCTCTACTTAGAGAAGACTGTGTGGGAATCTCAGTAATATTGACAAGTGTTAAAATGTGTATGTCAAGAACATAGGTGCCACTTTTTTTTCTGTGGTATCCAGGGACATGACAGGGGGTAAGGGACAAAAAGTGGAACACAAAAATCTCCACTGACACATAAGGAAAAAACATTTTACTGTGAGGGTGAGAGAGCCCTGGCACAGGCTCCCCAGAGAGGTTGCAGAGTCTCCTTCTCTGAAGGTTTTCAAAACCCACCTGGACACATTCATGAGTGTCCTGATCAAGGTGGATCTGCTTGAGCAAGGGAGTTGGACTAGATCTCTAGAGGTCCCTTTGAAAACCTACCATTCTGTGATTCTGTGAGTCTGTGACTGCCTCCCAGGGGACTATGTCAACTAAGCTTGTAAACAGACTGAAGTCTGTTTTTCAGAAGTCCAAGGTAGCACTTCTACTGATTTCCTTCCTGACTTCTTCATGAATCAGAAATTGTTCCCATTTCATGATTGCTGTGCCCAAGATAGATTCAAACTATCACATCACTTACAAGTCCTTCTCTGTTCATAAAGTGCAGATCCATTGATCATCGCCTTCCCTAGTCAACTCCCTCACCATCTGTGTGAGGAAGTTATCTCCCACACGCTTCAGGAATCTCCTAGGCTGTTTCCTCTCTGTTGTATTGTATTTCCAGCAGACATCTGGCAAGTTAAAGTCCCACATGAGAAAAAGGGCTAGTGCAGATATAGTTTCAGTGTATTGATTCTAACCATTTGAATGAGCTTGTTCTAAATGCAATGTGATATAAGTAGGCATAATTCCGTTCCATGTGCTTTAATGAGAGATTCCAAGTGATATAATCCAGAGAGAATTAAGATTATTGAGGACCAGGAAGTCCCAGCTACACTTGGGCTGAACCTAACTTTAACGTGTCTACTGCGATAGTTGAAGGAAAGCTTCAATACTGTATGTGGGTGTCTGTTTGGCATAGCTCTGCAGACTAATGTTCATGGATTTGCTGTTTGGGGTAAAACAAGGTTATGCTGTCCAGAGTATCAAATACCTACTATACTTCTTTCTGTGTGCATCCCATATTTGTCATATCTATGGCTAAAGGAAAAAAAAAAAAGAAAAAAGGCCCCTTTTTTTCAGAAATTACACATTACTCTTGTGTATTTAGCATTTCAGTGCTGGAAAGGAAGTTTCTGACAAGTAACTTGACAGGAAATGGGTTAGCTGTGGCTATAAATGTAGCTACATTTTTTCTAACCAGTGATTTTCTTTAAGGACTTTTTTTTTGGTAGTGAAGTCAGATGGATCACCAAAAGGAGCTTTAATTTCTTCATGCAACGGTGTATTCCAGGCCTTCAGGTTCTTGGATCAAGAAAACTCACTTTATACACTGTTCTGAGACTCTAACTGAGAAAAAACTTCTTCCTGAACGTAAATAGCAATCTATATAGACATATAACAATGACATTCTTTTCCAATGGAGGACAAAAATTAGGACTTCAAAAGTAGAAGGGACATTTTGGATAATAATAGGTGTTTCAGGACAGCTTTTGGAATTATCTTAGAGTCACAGACAGTTGAGAGTTGCACATTATTGATTGCTAATATCAACAGGATCAATATACAAAGACACTGTTAACTATCAGAAAAACATAGAATGGCCGAGGTTAGAAGGATTCTCTGGAAGTAATCTGGTGCAGCTCTCTTGCTCAAGAAGGTAACCAACCTAGAGTTGGTTACCCAGGACCATGTTCAGACAGCTTTTGAGTATAACCAGATTTGACATCTTCACAACACCACTGTACAAGTATCAGTAGGGCCTCTGCTGTATTCAGCAATCAGCCCACAGTTTTGCTAGTCTTTCTTTTGTCACTTAAGTGCTTGTAAAAAATTTTCTTATTGTCCTTAACATCCCTTGCCAGATTAAACTCAAAATGTCTTTGGCTTTCCTAATGTCATCTTTTTATGCTTGGACAGTGTCTCTGTTTCTGAGTTTTCCTATACGTGTTTCCACATTCTGCTTATTCTCTTCGTATGTTTGAGTTTTGTCAGGATCTCCTTGTTCATCCATGCAGGTGTTGTGGTATTTTCATGTGACAGCCACTTCACTGGGATGGATTACTCTTAAGCTTGGAGGAGCTGATCCTCAAATATCAACCAACTTTCTTGGACCTCACTTCCCTCCAGCACCTTACACTGTGGGACTCTTTCAAGTAGATTCATGAAGAGGCTGAATTCTGCTTCACTAAATCCGAAAGCTGTGATCTTGTTTTTTTCCCTGTTTTGTCCTGTCAGCATCGTATAGTCACAGGCAAATCTGTCTTTGACCTTTAATATCCCTAAACTGTAGATGGCTATGAGCCAGTAGTTATGAACTGCTGGACTTATTAAGGACCTGTGTTAAAAGCAGCACAGAAAAATATGACAGAAATGGAATGAAAAGTTTTGTTTCTCTTGAATGAAACAAAGTCTCTTTAGCCTTCAAAATCCCTTATTATTAAATATTATTTTTAAAAAAACCAGACTTACAGAATCACAGAATAGTTTCAGCTGGAAGAGATCTTTTAAGATTTAAGACTTCACATATGTCTAGGCTAAGCACATACCTGTAATACCATCCACTTTGCAACAAAACAAAGAACCTGAACTCTTGTGGTAGAACCATAGGATTCTGCAGCCGTCCATGTCTACAACTCTGATATATGTACAAGGGGAGACATGCACAGACACAGTAGCAACATGCAGAAGTTCCCATTATGGCAGAGTTCCCAAGCATGGCAGAAGGTGCTGCAAATAAGAGAATACATTAGAGGAAAAAAAAAAATAAAGGAAATTATTCTTACCTGTAAAGCATTCATTAATTCAGTTCTTGATGGATTTTTTTCAGCGGCAGTGTGTTTTACACATAACCATATGCAAAAACAAAAAGAAAGAAAGTTTAATGTCACCATGTTTTCATATGCATCTGCATGTCTTTGTATCATATATAAGAAGCACGGCTGACCTTCAGCTGAGCCACTGAAGAAAGTCAGCTTGAGCTATTTCTCCTTTGACGTCTAACTGAGCATCCCTGTTTCCTGTTTAAGTCAAGAAACCAAGAGTATCCCTTAATTTTAGGGAAACGAGACTGGACATACTAATAGGTGAGTCAAAGAAGGATCTGTGAAATACACAAAGTTTTCATTCTGACAGCAACAATGAATTGAAAACTAACCACTAGCTCTCCAAAACAGATGGTTGGAATCTGCATGTCAGTAAGAAATTTGTTACTGCCTTCAGACAGATAAAAGCAGATTATTCTCTGACCTTCTGAAAGCTTTTCTTATCCACATCACAATTGCCTTTGAGTTCAGACTTGCTTCCATTAAATTCAAGATGCCTTCCCTTTCATGATTGTGTAGCTATCTTTATACTTTACAGTGGTAAACTATAGTTTGTGAAAGATGAGTATAAATTTTCCCTGATGTGATTTAATTTACAGCATACAGAGATCTTAATTACATAATTTAATTTTTATTCTGCCATATTAATTGCTATACTTTGGTAAGCATTTACTAAGTGTTAGATTTTTTTCCATCAGACTAATTTTTTTTTATAATTCATTTTACTTTGATATTGTATTGTACCCTTCCCCTTTCAGAATTATCTCCTTGCTAGGAGCGCACAGCTATATAGTTGTTACAATTATCCTTTCAGATAACAAAGATCTAAATTTCTAGGAGCCTTCCAATTATGTGAGGCATTTTCCATTCCCAACTGAATTCACATAAATCTTTTCACAGAGATAGTAATGTCTTTATCCCATGGAAGACTGACTTGTGCTTTTCTTCATTGCTTTCCCTTAAATAAAAATAAAGAAGACATTCTTTTCTTTTCCCCCAATGGAAGGAGAAAAAAAAATCACTAAAGACCCGTGAAGGTGGAAATTTCTCTCCAAAAATTCTCTGTCACATTTCTGTGTAGTACACTCAGTTTCCTTTGTCTGTGTTTTGCAAGCTACAATCTGAATTGTGTTCTCAGACTTTGTTTTAGTCAAAATTTGAGATTCAAATTCAGATTCCTAGCTTGTATTCAGGCAGATGTTCTAATTAAAATTTGCTGATGTATATGTCATTTTGCAACAAAGTCCAAAAATTAAGAAGTTTATTTTGTAAACCTCAGTCAAAAGGAATATGCATCCAGTGAACTGAGGTTAAACAAACTATTTCGTATACACTGAGAATTTACTCCATTAAAAAAAAATTCTGTTCAATTCTAAAACATTGGGGATTTTATAACAAATAACTAAGCATTTTCGTATTTCTACTTTGAGTTGCACTGAAAAATGCAGTGTCTGCTTTTATAGTGCCATAATGACTTTTTAAATAATTCAATTTAAAATTCCAGTCTGGATTATTACTGAAACTGAGTCATAAATTTTTCTGTTTGCCTCTGAATATTTTATATAGATTTTTGTTTTTAATTGAAGATGTTTGCAGTCACTCACAAAGAAAATGAGAAGTGCTATTAATATGAAAAGTATATAGATGCTTCCTGCCACCCAAGGCCATTACAGTGGTGGTGTCACTGACTGCAAATCTCTCAAATAGGCTTAGATTCCAGGAAAAGAAACTCAGCACAGGAAGCAAAAATGGACCCACATCTTTCAGGTAATAAAACTAACCTTCCTATGGCTCAAAGTACCTTGTAAAGTCTATAGAAGAACACCAGTCGAGTGCTTTACAGGGCAGGGACAACAGAGGCATCAACACTTGTTCAGAGTGTTCCAGATGAATTTTTTTCACAGTCAAATGCCTTGACATTTTTCTGTCACATCTCTCACTGGAGGAATAAAACCCTAGTAGAGTGATGTGGAACTTTGCCTCATTAGCCTATGCTGAACCCACCATGCAGTGAAGTAACGGCTGAGTTTCACCACCAGAACTGTACAATATGGAAATTCAGTTCTCTTCTGTCAAGTGTTCATCCTTAGAGCTTTAAGCTCCGTCAAAGGAAACTTCTATGTCAGCATCGGTGGTGACACCAGAGAGTAGCATTAGCATCTGTATTCAACTATCAAAATTTCTGATGTGAGAAAACTGGGAATTATACATAGGAGATAAGGGATGGAACTACCACATGTTGAAAATGGAATTCCTGGCAACACAATTATGTGCTAGATAGTATCCAGAAACTCACATCAGGCCACATAGTCTTCAAAAAAATTGGAAAAACAAGCAAAACTCACTGGAGTACACATGTGAGATGGGAAGAATAGCCTAGAGGAAAGTAGGGAACAAAATGTAACATTACATTTAAAAAAGAACTTAGAAATCTTGAAATCCAGTCAATAAAAATGTCTCTTTTGTTTCAAGTACACCAGTAGCATACCAGTATTACCTACATACAGTACAGATTCACTGCATGTGAATAAAGTCTCACCATCTCATTTTGTTGGCATAAGATTCTGCTTGGAAAAACCTAAATGATTGCTTGTGTATCAAAATGGAGAATTAAGTCTTTGGAAAACCTGGCCTAACAGTTTATGTTGATGTTATGCTTGATGTTGTAGAAACAGTACCATTACTATCCATACTTATTTTTGTTAGTGCACCACTCCAAAGAAAACAGAATTGAACAAAGGTATACATGCAGTTTGACAGCATTTTGCAGTTTTTTCTCAGTCTTTTAATGTCAAACAGTTATGGTCACTGAAAGACGTTCTTTTGTTAAGATTTCCAATTTATATTTTGCATTACAGTAGTTGAAAGGACTTTTTAGTGGATTTTTAACAGAACTTCCAAGTACAAGGAGCTAGCATCCAGACACAAATTGTAGCTTTTCCACTTGGATCCACTTCTAATTATTTTGATATATTTTAAGTTCAATATATCATTTAATGCTTCATCTTCACACAGTATCAACACTCCAGGAGACTTTGGTTCCAGTTTTACATAAAAGGTTGTAGTCTCAGGGAAAAAATATGTTTTCTATCTACCAGCACACAGAGAAGACTTACTTTGTCATACTAGAAGAGATAAGAAGAATACAGCTCTCTCAAATGTGTTAATTTACAGAATCATAGAATCATTTCAGTTAGAAAAGTCCTTTGAGATTTTCGAGTCAAATCAGCCACCTCACACTGGTAAGCCTATCACTAAACCGTATCACTCAACACCTCAGCTATGCATCTTTTAAATATCTCCAGGAATGTTGACTCCACAATCTCCGTGAGCAGCCCTTTCCAATGCTTAATAATTCTCTTGGTGAAAAAGTTCTTCCTAATGTACAATTTAAACCTCCCCTGGCAAAACTTGAGACCATTTCCTCCTGTGCTGTCACTTCCTGCTTGGGATGAGAGACTGACACACACCTCAACACCGCCTCCTGCCAAATAGTTGTAGGGAGCCTGCAACTCAGAGGAACAGCCCCATGCAGCAAGACAGGCTAGGGACTGACCTACTGGAGATCAGCTCTGTGGAGAAAGACCTGGGAGTCTTGATTGACAATAAACTGAACATTAGCCAGCAATTTGCCCTCGTGGCCAAGAAGGCCAACAGCATCCTGGGATGCATCAAGAAGAGTGTGGCCAACAGGTCAAGAAAGGTTCTTCTACTCCTCTGCTCCCTCTTTTCACTGCCTTGGCGAGGCCTCATCTGGAGTATGGTGTCCATTTTTAAGCTTCCCAGCTCAAGAGAGACAGGAAACTTCTGGAGAGAGGCCAGTGCAGGGTCATTAATATGATCAGGCAACTGAAGCATCTTCCTTATGAGGAAAGGCTGCGGGAACTGGGGCTGTTTAGTCTAGAGAAGAGGAGACTATGAGGGAGATCTCGTTAATATTTAAAAATATCTAAATGGTGGATTCCAAGAGATTGTGGCATCCCTTTTTTCTGTTGTATCCAATGACAGGACAAGCAGTAATGGGAAGAAGCTGGGACATAAATAGTTCCACATAAACATAAGGAAAAACTGTTTTATTGTAAAGGTGATGGAGTCCTGCCACAGACTACCCAGGGTGGTAGTGGATTCTCCTTCCTTGGAGGTCTTCAAGACCCACCTGGACATATTCCTTTGTGATCTGATCTAGGTGAACCTGTTTCTGCAGGATGTCACCAGCCTTTTTGGCCACCTGGGCATGCTTCAGCTTAAATTCAGGTTGTTGTTGATTAGCACTCCCTGGTCCTTTTTCATTGAGCAGCTTTCCAGCCACACTACTCTAAATCTGTAGCATTCCATGGGGCTGTTGTGGCTGAAGTGCAGAGCCTGGTACTTGGCCTTATGGAACCTCATACGATTGGCCTTGATCCAGCCTGTCTAGGACCCTTTGAAGGTCTTTCTGTACTCTATACACATGCCCAGCTCAGTGTTATAGGCAAAGTTACTGAGAGTACACTCAATCCCCTCACCCAGATCATTGATAGAGACATTAAATAGAAATGACCCCAATACTGAACCCTGTGGAACACTTCTCAGAGAACCAAGAATTCATGTCATGATCGCTATTCCTAAGATGGCTTCCAACCATCACATGTCCCTTGAGTCCTTCTCTGTTTACAAATACCAGGTTCAGTAAGGCACATACCCTAATCACTTTACTCACCAACTGCTTGAGGAAGTTATCTTACACACACCACAGAAACTTCTTGGACTGTTTCTTCTCTGCTGTGTCACATTTCCAGCAGGCATCTGATGATTTAAATTTCCTGTGAGAAGGATGGCTAGCAATTGCAAGACTTTTCCCAGCGGCTTATAGAGCATTTCATCTTCCTCTTCATCGTGATTGTGTGGCTTCTAACAGACTCCTACCATATCAGTCCTCTTGTCTTTCCCCCTTACCATCAAGTTTTGTTTACAGAGGTTGCCATGAGACTGTCATTGCATTTTATGGTTAAGAAACACAGTGAGACAATTCTAATTTCTGCAATTGCTGTTTTGCTATAACACTGGCCATGAGTATCAAACAGTTAAAATCATGTGAATTTGCTGTTAAAAGACAGAAAAGATAATTTCTTCCCATAAGAGACATTCTCCACTGACATTTCAGAGACAGGCCAGTGATGCCATTATTTAGAAGGAATTAGAGAAAAAGAAAGGAAATAGTAACGTATATTTAACAGTTATAGCTTTACCAAGTATTTAGGCAAAGATACCTATATTTAAATACACCTTTGGAAAACACATTTTGCAAAAGTAACAGCTTAATGCCCCCTTCTTCCAGAGAATTGGATTCCAACAGAGGTTTTAAGTAATGAAATGATTGTAAAAGTTGAACATTATCTTAATGCTATTTTGTTGTTTACTTAAGACAAACTTGTAGGCCAAACAAACGCAAATTTTTTTTTTTTTTTTTTTTAAATTTTTATCTGGTGAAATATTGTGGTTGGACTTGAACTTAAAAGTCTTTTCCAAACAAAACAATTCTATGATTCAAATGATTCTAGATAAGATATCTGCCTCCCCTGTCCCAAATCAGTATTGACACCTCTTATGTGTCCTAAATCTTGAAACCAATATTTTGAAGTCCCTGAAGAAATGGCTGGCTGTTTTATGCCTTACCTCTCAAATGAACCTCTAGAGAAGACTGATGCATCACTTTGGGAAGAGTTTCTGAAAGAATTTAAGAGAGGAAGCAGTATCTTACCATGACCAGTTATTGCCAGCATGTACTAGTGGCTGGACTTGTATTCCAGATATGTTTTGTACCAGGAGTGTCAATATGAAGATAAATTTTTGGCACTTTAAAACCAGTAAACAAGGTTCACTTTGTGGTAGGACTAGGTGTTTTGTTTTAGTGTGTCATACTGTTAATCAACTTCACTTAAGCCAAAATCTGTCAGCCTTCTGAATGCATAACTTCAGAAGGTGATCTTGTTGATACAAGAGCAATTTATTAGAGGGAGGTAAAAAAAAAAAGTAATGCAAACATTAGACTTGTTACACTAATCAAATGTGTCACTGTTCACAGCCTTGGATTGTGGCCAAAGATTTCTGAATATTTAACTAGAAACTGTAAGAAAAGTGCTATGAAAATGGAGACAAAGAGATAGAGTGTGAAATTCAGTGAATTTCAGTCCAGAGTAAGCTCTAGAACAGCAATCAAGAATCAGAATTTAGATCAAATTTATAGTGATTGCTTTCTAACATTAAAAAGTAGCTTAAAATCACCATCTATATTTGCTTCTATACAAGTTCTGTATGTCTTATAATCTTATATTTGAATTAGGTTTTGGGAAATTTAAAAGTGAGAACATGAATACATAAATGCCTTATTAATAAATGAATAATTGCACTAAGCATCTTGGGTAAAGACCACAGTAACTTCTTAGTTCCCAGTTAAGGGTAACATTTTCTTACCAACTAACAAACTGAATGTTGTCTTATAATGAGGCTCTCCCAGAGAAGGCAACTGGATATTAAAAAAAAAATAGAGTTCTGTTTGTCTTATAGGTTTAATTTTCTTTTCTGTATAGTGAGTCCTGCTTGATAATAAGCTAAACATGAGCCAGCAATGTGCCCTCTTGGTCAAGAAGGCCAATGGCATCCTGGGATACATCAAGAAGAGTGTTACCAGCAGGTCAAGGGAAGGTTCTTCTACTCCTCTGCTCTGCCCTGGTGAGGCCTCATCTGCAGTCCTGTGTCCAGTTCTGGGCACCTCAGCTCAAAAGGGATAGGGAACTGCTGGAGAGGTCACCAAGATGATCAGGGGACTGGTGCATCTTTCATATGAGGAAAGGCTGCGGGAACTGTTGCTGTTTAGTCTAGAGAAGAAACTGAGGGGAGACGTTTTTATCATTTACAAATATTTAAATGGTGGTTGTCAGGAGGTTGGGGCATCCCTTTTTTCTGTAGTAGCTAGCAACAGGACAAGGGGTAATGGGATGAAGCTGCAACACAAAAAAGTTCCACTTAAATATAAGAAAAAACTATTTCAACTGTGAGGGTGACAGAGCCGTGGAACAGGCTGCCCAGAGGGGCTGAGGAGTCTGCTTCCTTGGAGTTCTTCAAGACCCATCTGGACATGTTCCTATGGGACCTGATCTAGGTGAATCTACTTCTGCAGGGGGGTGGACTGGATGATCTCTAAAGGTCCCTTCCAACCCTACCATTCTGTGATTCTATGATTCTATGAATACTTTGCAATGTTTAAGGCTGAGAGATTCAGCTATCTTCATTTTACTTAGCACCATGTCACTCACAGCTCTTGGACTTTGCTTGCAATGATTGTGCAAGAAACAAGAAAAATCACTGTCATCTGTGTTGCATGAAAATGTTAAAGGGTCTGGAAATGCAGAAAGCTACTCAGGGTGTTAAATCACCTAGATTTAATTCCTTTTTTATTGGAGTAGTGTGCTTCGGTTATTCATCTTTTAGCATTTGTCTATCTCACAGAATTGTAGAATCACAGAATCTTGAGGTGTGGAAAGGACCTCAAAAGATCATCTAGTCCATCCCCCTGCCAGAGCAGGACCACCTAGAGTAGGTCACACAGGAAGTCATCCAGGTGGGTTTTGAAGGTCCCCAGAGAAGGAGACTCCATAACCCATCATAGAATCATAGAATGATAGGGTTGGAAGGGACCTTTAGAGATGATCTAGTCCAAACCCCCTGCACCAACCCCCTCTGTTCCCTCATCAAGGTCATTAATGAATATATGGAAGAGTATTGGTCCCAGCACTGATTCCTGAGGGACTCCACTAGATATAGGCCTCCAACTACACTCTGCCCCGTTGTTCACAACTCTCTGCCTTCTTCCCTTCAACCAGTTCACAATCCACCTCATTGCCTGATCATCCAGCCTATACTTTCTCACTTTTGCTGCCAGGATACTGTGGGAGACAGTGTCAAATACTTTACTGAAATCCAGATAAACGACACCCACTGCACTACCATCATCTATCCACCTGATTATATCTTCATAAAAGGCTATCAGGCTGGTAAAAATAACCTTTTTGTCCTTTAAATACCTGGAGACAGCACACAGGATAAGTTGCTCCATCACCTTTCCAGGGATGGAGATGAGACTGACTGGTCTGTAGTTACCCAGCTCCTCCTTCTTGCCCATTTTGGAGACTGGAGTGACATTTGCTTTCCTCCAGACTTCAGGCACCTCTCCTGCTCTCCATGATTTACTGAAGATGATAGATAGTGGTTTAGCAATTACTTCCACCAGCTCCCTCAGCACCTGCAGGTGCATCCCATCGAGGCCCATGGATTTATGTACATTCAGACTGCTCAACTGATCACTAACCTACTCATCAACTAATAAAAAATCCTCCTTTAACTTGAATTCCTTTCTCTGGGGCTCTTTAGGACAGCCTCCAGTAGTACAGACAAAGGCAAAGAATGCATTCAGTAGCTCTGCCTTCTCTATATTAGTCTTATATTCATTCCAAGTGACCATCCCNGACACCCACTGCACTACCATCATCTATCCACCTGATTATATCTTCATAAAAGGCTATCAGGCTGGTAAAAATAACCTTTTTGTCCTTTAAATACCTGGAGACAGCACACAGGATAAGTTGCTCCATCACCTTTCCAGGGATGGAGATGAGACTGACTGGTCTGTAGTTACCCAGCTCCTCCTTCTTGCCCATTTTGGAGACTGGAGTGACATTTGCTTTCCTCCAGACTTCAGGCACCTCTCCTGCTCTCCATGATTTACTGAAGATGATAGATAGTGGTTTAGCAATTACTTCCACCAGCTCCCTCAGCACCTGCAGGTGCATCCCATCGAGGCCCATGGATTTATGTACATTCAGACTGCTCAACTGATCACTAACCTACTCATCAACTAATAAAAAATCCTCCTTTAACTTGAATTCCTTTCTCTGGGGCTCTTTAGGACAGCCTCCAGTAGTACAGACAAAGGCAAAGAATGCATTCAGTAGCTCTGCCTTCTCTATATTAGTCTTATATTCATTCCAAGTGACCATCCCTTCCTTCCATGATATATAGACTCTCTTCTTCCACTTGAGTTTGCCAAACAGTTCCCTGTTTAACCATGTGGGTCTCCTGACTCCCTTTCTTGATTTCTTACCCACTGGAATGCTCTGATCCTAAGCCTGGAAGAAGTCATCTTTGAACTGAGACCAAATATCTTGGGCCCTTTTATCCTCTAATACCCTGTGCCATGAAATATCCCCTAGTAGTTGCTTGAAAAGGCAAAAGTTGTCCCTGCTAAAATCCAGGGTTGTGATCCTGCTTGATGTTCTTCTCCTACAACAGGAGATCCTGAACTTCACCATCTCGTGGTCTCTGCAGCCAAAGATACCCTCAACCTTCACTGCTTCAACCAGATACTACTTGTTTGTGAGTACAAGATCCAGTACTGCTCCTCTCCTTGTTGGCACATCCACCATTTGCATCAAGAAGTTACCATCTATGCACTGAAGGAACCTCCTGGACTGTAAATGACTAGGTGTGGAGGTCTTCCAGTAGATGTCTGGGTAGTCCACTATGAGAACCAGGACCTGTGATTTTGAGGCTGCTCACAGCTGCCTGTAGAAGGCCTCATGAACTTTCCCATCCTGATCAGGTGTACTATAATAGATACCCACAACAGTGTCACACGTGCTAGCCTGCACATTAATTCTAACTCACAAACTCTCAACTTGCCCCTCATCCTCACTTGGACAGAATTTAGTACATTCCACTTGCTCTCAAATAAAGAGCAACTCCACCACCTTGCCTTGTTGGCCTGTCTTTCCTAAAAAAGGACATAGCCATCCATGACCACATCCTGGCCATATGAGCTGTCCCACCACGTCTCTGCAATTGCCACCAGATCATAGCCCGTTGCCTGTACAGAGACTTCCATCTCCTCCTATTTATTCCCCATGCTGTGTGCATTGGTAGAGAGGCATTTCAAGAATAAAGTCGATTGTGTAGGATTCACCTCTGGCACTGGCTTGTCACCCTTAGGCTCAACTCTATTGGTTTTATCCCCTTCCTCCTTAAAATTTGCTTAATGCCCTTCTATGAGCCTTACTAACTCATTTGCGAGGATCCTTCTCCCTGTTTGAGACAGATGAACTCCAACTGTCATCATGAAAATTTCACTATGGTCAAAAAACCCAAAGCTCTGTTGGTGTCACCAGCTTCTGAGCCACCTAATAAAGAAACTAATAAAGAAATAATAAATATTTTTCATTCAAGCTTGTGAATGTATAGAGCCTCATCCAAAGTAGAAAAACAATGCTGTCAATCTAATCAGTGAAATAACAAAAATATACATACATTTGTTACACATTCACACATATACAGGTGCATACATACACATACACTCAAAGATACAATCATAAGCACATTTATTTATTTATATACTTATGTATATGAATGTATAAGTATTTATATACTTATATGTCTGAATATGCTCACATGGTGATAAATTCATAGCTGGAAACTACAAATATCCAAAGACAGAAATAATAAATAATTAGATGAAGTATTATTTTTTCTTTACATCCTTATTTCTGTGAATATGTCCTCTATGTTCCCACCTGTTCTTGTTATTACCATAAAAGCTATCCCATAATATTGCTATCCTATTCCTTCTATGCACTCTTTGTTAATTTCCATTCCTCCTTCACCTTTTTATTTCCAGTGTTCACTCAAAGAAGTTTTTTCAACCTTCAACACAGGTTAAAACAGAGCTTATGTCAAGATGTCAATTTATTCTCCTGATATGAGGCGAAGATTAGAAAGGTGACATGACTCCAAGTTGGAGGATGCTTTACTTCACACTTGTCCTCAGGCATGCTGCTGGCTGGGCTGATGTTCGGAGTAAAGCCCTGATCTCCTTCCAACAGTTTTTAGACATCTAGCAAAGGGGAAAGAAGTCAGCCAGTCACACTGTAGGCTTACACATACACTTGAGTGAGAGTAACTTTTTTACACTATACATTATATTATGGAAGTCATACAAACACATACATTTTCAGTTTTCACACATTTGTATGTCTTTATAGACATAAGCTATCTAGGCCAATCTCTGTGCTGTCTATAAGAAATAGCTTACTCCTAGTCCATTCATGTTTTACTAAGCTGTATAAGACACTTCTATTTTTTTTAATTTTCATCTAGGCCCTTAACATTTTTTGATGCATTTTGGGAGGTTTGCTGGCATGCTCACTTCACAAAATACCTCATTTTCAGTCTTAGAAATGCAAAAGTATGGAAACCTGGTTGATTTGTCTGACAATAAAGTGGATCTTCCACATGTTGTCCCTTAAGCTGAAACACCCATATATGCTACAACAGTGAGAATAGCACTTACAATCATCTGTCCTAGTAGCAGCACATTCCAAAGACAGTTAAAGGACAAATGATTTAGAATTTGCTGCAAAGTACTAAAACAGGTGTGGCACTCTGGCCATATTTATGCCATAAAGTTGATTGATTTTGATAGCTGTGCTAACAATTTACAATAATAATTCCAGTGCAAGTTTAAGAGGAATGTGAAAGTGTGCACACAATTAAAACGGATACCTAGTGGACACCCATACATATATATACTTCCTTGTATGTATGCATATGTGTGTATGGAGAGACGTGTAGTCATACAAGTATAAAGCTATTCCTAAAATTTCAGTGGTGGAGTTGAAATAATTCATCTTAGATGTAAAATAAACATCTAGAATACACTGGAGGTTTACACTGCATTCCCAAACAGAAGCTTTTGCTGTCTTTTGTTACTCCAGCTTTGTCTTGCATTGTATACCACCAAAACTGTGGTGTTTGTAAACACGTAATTAAATAAATGAGTTTCTCTGCTGTCTCCTCTAAATTGTTTAGAACAGGTTTGTGAATATTCAGAACAGTAATACAACAAACAAAATTACTCCATGCATAAACAAAGCAAAAGCTTGAAATAAATGTGATTATGGTGGCATCTGTTATTCTGACATTCATAGATTGTGTTCTAACATAATGGACCACAGAGGAAAATATTTGCTGAATAATTGTCTTTCAATTGCATATAGCATTTAAAATATTTATGGAATGCTATTTGGTCAAATAATATGAAAACAATATGATAAAAGGTGGAAAATTATTACAGCATGCTGGAGGAGAGTTAAAAAGCTATGTATATATTTACTAAATACTTCCACCTCCCTTACCAAGTCATCAAGAGATTTTCTCTACAGATCTTCTGTCCCTATCCATTAAAAAAAAAAAAAAAGAAGAAGAAAAAAGGTTCTGTGGGTTTTCTTTAATCATATAGACATTTTTCTAAATAATATAAAAAACTGCCCTAAATGTTGGCAACTGGTATTACAAGTCAAGATTTTGTGTTTAAAAATCTAATGAATCCCACTCTCGGTTAAAACTAACTGTCAAAGCTGATAATGATAATTGAATCTGTAGTAGGCAATGGATCAATCATGAAAGAAAGGCAAGGTCTGTGAATTTAATGTTATGAATGTCCTCACAATGAAAAGACAGATGTATATATCATTCATTTTATAGGAGTCAGTACTTCTGCTCTTTAGGATTTTCCTAAAAAGTGTTTTTCCAGTTTAGTTGAAAAATTGAACATGCGAATGCTCTGAGAGACTGAAAATGTAAATAAAGGTTTTTATTAATTCTCAAATATATTGATTTCTAGTGCAAATAGTCACTTTATTCAACTTCCTTGGAATGTAATTAATAGATGTTTTTAAAATTGGAAAGTATTTTTAACATAACCCAAATCTTTTGTGGAAGTGTGAAACTCAAATGTTTTAAAAATTTTAGAGATTTTTTCAAAACCTTAACAAAACATTTTTAAAGCAATCTTTTTTGATTAAGACTTTTCAAATGATCTGCATTAACAAAAATGTTTTATTAATAAGAAATCTTTGTGAATTAGAACACATAAAATAAGTTGCATTACATTGCACTGTAAGTTGCATGTATATTGCAGATTATTTTCTGGGTACTTTTTGTAGAAAGAAATATTATCCTTAAAAATTTTATTCTAAACACATTTTTCTCCATTTCAATAACTTTTTAAACAATTTTAATAATTAAGTAATCTATGGAGAACAAAATTGATAAAAAATAATATTGTTATTTAGCTCTTCTCTAGTCAAATTTCTAATGCTGGTGTCAGACTATAACTCAAAATTGGAAAAACCAAAGAGTAATTGGAGCTTTGAAGAAGTTAATTTTCAGGGAAATGAGGTTTTGATTCAACCTTGTCTTTGATGTTTATTCTAAGAATTGTATCCACTCCTGATTTTGCAAAACATACCCATATGTCAGAGCGTATTCTTTAATCTGCATTTATATGTAATGATCTCTTTTAATTACACAGAGCAGTAATTGCATTTCTATATGGAATATGTCATTAGAATTCTTTTTACTCTCACGAGGTTTTTTGAATAATATCTGATTACTTAAGTGTAAGAATTGAGAGTATGAATATAACCCATTGCCTTGTCTACCTTATCATGAGTATAAATGAGTATAATGAACTAATTTACATAGACAGTTATCTACAGGAAGCATATAAATAGTAGAGTTATGGATAGTTAGTTGGCAAACAGAGATATCAAAAATTCTTTTATTCATGCCAAAGAAAATAACCGAGCAAATTGACCCATCTCCCAGCAAAGAAATCAACCAAACAAACCTTCTGGCAAAGGATCAGGACATGAATGCAGGAAGAAGCAATGCACAGAAGAAATCAACACCTTATGAAACATACCATGAGAAAGATGAATGTAGCAAAGAGAAGAAATGAAACATTCCCATGAGAATATTTTCTTTGTATTAAGGTATTTCTTTGTTTTCTAGATGATGCACTGCTTGCTTTTTGCCAATAACGTATGTTGGGTCAATAGACATACAAACACACAAAGTTTATGAATTTATACTATTTACATGAATTTATCAGACTTGTGCAGATAACATGATTTTACCAATAACAAGGTATTGATATTCCTGAAATTTCAAGAGTAGTTTTGAAATCAGCAGGAATAAGTTCTATCTGCAGAATCTCTTTCTCTAGAACTTTCAGACATCAGTGATCCACGCTGCACCTAATTCCCAGCACTCAGTTCTCTTAGGGCCTTTGAGCATAACAGTCTAGCATAAGCAAGAAAAAAAGTAGCTTCAACTTTCAAACATTAGCATGAGGGGAGGCCTTCAGTTTGGAAAACAATTCTTGGCAAACTGAGGAGATACTGCATAAATCCTCACTATGCCAGTCCTTTGCACTTGGAAAATTAGAACCATGTGAATTTCCTTCACACATATCCAGTAAGAAACCAGAGAAAAAATATGGTCTAGTATCAGTCTTCTATGACTTCAGGTATTTAGATATCTCAAACTGAGCAGTCTTGCAGAAGTTAAATGAAAAGACAAATATGGATTAGATGTTCAGCACTGCAGGTGAAAGGCTATACTTTAATTTGGCAAAGTGTGTTTAAATTAGGCCTTATAATAGGTCGATTCCCCATTATTTTGTGCCATTAACTTGGTTTTAGAGAATACTTTAAAACACCTTCACTTGTTAAATCTTTCACAGCCAGTTGATTGTCTCCCTAACAGAAAATGAGAAGCAAAATGTCAAGAAGAGCAAGGATTATCTTATCCTTGTACTATACTGATCAGAACTGCGCTCAAAGTCAATGATTGCAAAACTTGTTCAGAATAACCTGATGACTCAGTCTCCCAGAATGCTAATCTTCAAAATCAGTGCAGCAAGAGACAAGAGGATTAAAGCTGCATTCAATTGTAATGAGATCCATCATTAAAGGTAGAACACAGTCCATTGACATGAGATTTCTCGCATGTGTAACTGGTTTTACTTTAAAATTTTCATTAGTGCAAGCATTTAGGATCATTGTTCTGTCATTACATTTTGTCTATTATTTCTGTTTTATTCTTATAACTTAACTAAGTTGTTAATAAAGCTCTCAGCTTTCTGCAGAGACTTGCATTGTGGCTTCAATTTATACAGACACTTTAATGAGAAGAGGAACCTGGCTGCATAGCCTCTTCATATTATTCACCATATTTTTTTCTTTTTAATGTTCAAAAAGATTGTCTCATTCTAGCACTTGCTTTTTCTTACGTTCTTTAAGTAGAGCTCTTTATTTCCTCAGAAATCACATCGCTCTGGCCACTGCATGTATGAACTGGATTGAGCACATGCAATTGGCTATTGGAACATGTTTCCTAATTGAAGATCATGTAACTATGAGAAATGTGTGCATTAGTCTTGTCAGTAGATATTTTGAGTGCAGCAAAATTAAGCAGGTCTTCAGATGGTATTTTTCTTTATCTTTGCTTTGTACTCTCAGTTCACTCAGAATATTATTGCATTTCATCTCCAGCAAAAGAAATTCTTAATTTATTTGGAGTGGGGAATAGTAAAGGATATGCTACATGATTAATTACCCTAAAGAATGTACTAAAAGCAAATAAACAAAGAAACAAGAGTGCCAAATTATGCATCAATCATATTCAGACTGTCTAAGCAGTGAAATACTGCCTGGAAATGCACAGTTTTCTCACAAGTCCATATTTATCTCTTTTAAACCACACAGCATTTTATTTTTTTTAATTGAGACTGGAAAACAAGTTAGCAAACCTTTATGAATCTTAAACTTTTAAGAACATTGCATTGCAACAGACCTGAAACATACTTTCCATTTTCTTATTATGTTTTGCCTCTCTGTCCCTTGCTTTCACATACCACAGTATATAGAAACATTTTTATTGCATTTATGGATATATTTCTTTAAAAATGGATTATATTTTGAAGACTGTGAAAAGGATGACCAGACCAGAATTCTAAGAAATTCAAGGTAAATGATATGATTCTCAAAGCAGTTAAGGTAATCACACGTGCTCCCAGATTTGGAATAAAATAACGTTATAACGTTTTACCTCCTTAACTCTGAAATTTTCTGTTTCTGTGTATGCAAGTTGATGCACTAAAGAAGTATAGCTATTAATTCCAACATGCTTTAAGATTCAGCTTTACTCTGGAGTTTTACTTCTCAGTTCTAGATTTATCACTACTACATAATAGTACAAAGTGACAGTAATTACAATTACCTCTGCTTTTTGTTTTTCTCACAGAGCCTGGGAGGCTTTAAAGCAAGTTAACTAATAAAATAGATCACTGAATGCTGTAACATAGATGTCATATGACAGGTCTGAAAGCATCATCAGCAAATTGACTACTGAGGTACTTGTGTACTCTGATGTTCAATGAGATGATTTTTCCTGACTTATCCTTGATAGAATCCAAGCCATGAAAATATAAAAAAATTATACAAAAATCAAAAATTACAAGTTTTGGAAATGAGAAGAGGTTAATGGAAAGGATGTTTAGTTGCAAGATGTCTATTTTTTACAGGATGAATTATAGTCTAGGGAAAAGGTTATTACTTTCTAAGATAGTGCTTCCTGAGCTTTGTTTCTGTCTCAGCTGACTGTGACAGAGGCAAAGAGAGGAAGAAAGGACAGGCAGTGGAGGAAAGAACAGGAGCAGTAACCACTGCTAAGGAGTGGTTACTAAGCTAAGTGCTAAATATTCATAACACAAAACATACACCGTAATGTCATAATTATCAGCTGGAAACTTGCCATAAGACATGTAAAAATAGCCTTGTGCCATCTGGTAATATTTTTTTTTAGTCCCAGGCAAAATTTAAATTAAGGGCTACAGTAAAACTGTAATTCCTAAGCCTGGGAGGGTGGTAGAACAAGCATATACCACTTGTTGTCATTTTCATTTCTGAGGCATATGCCTTGATATTAACATAACAAAGGAAATAAATTAGTTCTTTCATTGTAGAATACATTTTATGGATCTAAGGCAATTGATAAAAATTTTTAAAAATATGATCCTTAACAATATATTCTTATCACATTTCTTTCAACTCCAGATTTTACTCTCCTATTTTGGAACTACTGTTACAATGTCATTTTCACAGAACAACTAGAATGCCAGTTCCTAATATGAAAACCAGAACTTTCAACATTGGGTTCATTTTATTTTTATGCATGCTAATATTCAGATGACAATGTATGGAAATTTCCTTTTATATTTCACATTTATTATAATATTTAATATGTTTTCTACTGCATGTGACCATAATATATTTCTTCATTTTAACATAGTACATATGCTTTCAAAATTTTTCTAGGATTGACATAGTTTAACTGATTTATATATTACCTTCTCATTTGCATTCAGGTGGGAAGATCATGAGGACAGACATGAAAAATAACAAATGATGATGCAAAGTTTCAGATACTAGCAATATATCTTTCTCATTTTGCCAAAAATTACTTGCAGGATGTATCTGGATGCTTTAATATAGTTGTAGTACTCCAGATCTTTTTCTAAGATGTGTTTTCAGGGCCAAATTTGTTATGATTAACTGCTCACGTTACTAAATATTTGCATTCTAAGTACCTTGAATTTTTGATGACTCAGTTTTACAAGTGTTATTTTCTTCATTTCTTTCCCAAGCAGTCATCCACTATTGCCGTTCTGGTGACTGGTAAGTGCTGCAACTTGTTCTTATTTTTTGTTTAACAGCTTTTATTTATTTGTGTGCAAGCTCCTCTTGTCATAAGCATGAAGGAAAATGACAAATAACACATTTTCCTTGACGATAGTTTCAAAGCATGACTTTGGTAAAGGTATTTTGGATAGAATAGAATGGAATCATTACAGTTGGAAAAGACCTTTGAGATCATGAAGTCCAACCACTAACCTCACATGACAAAAACAGTCACTAAGTTAAACCATGTCCCTGAGCACTTCATCTACTTGTCTTGTTAATATCTCTAGGGATGGTGACTCCACCACCTCCCTGGGCAGCCCATTACAAAGCTGAATAAACCTCTTCGTGAAAAAAATTTTTCTAAGGTCTAATCTAAACCTCACCTGGTGCAACCTGAGCCCATTTCCTCATGTTCTGTCATTTGTTACTGGGGAGAAGAGATTGATCTTCTCTTCACTACAACTCCTTTTCAGGTAGTGTATAGAGTGATCATATCTCCTCTCATTCTTCTCTTCTGTAAGCTAAATTTGGCATTGTCTAGCAACTTTTTGCATGTCTCTAACTACTGCTACTAGATTGGTAGAACACAAGGACTGTGAGTTTAACCAGTCTTAGATAGCTGAAGTCAGTTTAATCTCTTTCTCCTTCCATTAAAACTCTTTCTCCATCAAGTCGGGCTGAAATAAGCATTGTAGAATCTTTGACATAGTTTATAATACTTCATATCCTACTATTAGTATAATCCTCAAATGCACGTGTTCAAATGAATGCAGCACCTTTGCTGAAACTTGTGACAGGTGCCTGAGGTTCTTATTACAAAAAAGCATTTTACGGAGCAGTTTGTATATCTGCGTAAGAGGATTTAATGAAAATAAATTATCTCAGCATCTCTTATACCAAAAGTTTTTCAGAAGAAGCAGGTAGTCTCTAAGTCTTCTGTGGAAGCAAGAGGGACACTACTGTTTCTTCCTGCTTCTCTACACTTTTCCTACAGCTGTGCCTTTCAACCTTATTTAAAGCAATAGACATAAAAAGTTCATGGGTTCTTCCCTTTTCCTTCAGGAACCAGAAACTATAGATTTGATAAATTTGAATAAAGCTCCCAAATTAAGAGTGCATACTCCATATGAGAAAAATCTCACAGTGCCTGCAAGTGCCAGAAATCATAAGGACTGTGCTACCCTGAGGTATCAGTCTTGTTTCCTCTAACTGGAAGATTTCTGACCGAGCTGCTGCTCTTCTAAATTGAAGCCAACTCACCTACTTGAAAGTAAACCAAAGACCTAGTGTATTGCAAAGGACAAGACACTTTTCCACAATTAGAAAAACCTTAAGTTTCCACACCAGAAACCGTACCTTCTAGCTTTCATTTACGGAAAGATTAAATTAAATAATTATTTATGAAATGTAAATGTTATAACCTGCCATTAAACTTCCCTCAGCAGGCACAGTGTCTTTAAACTGTCTCTATATCTTGTTCAGATCTATACTTCCCTTTGTGTTTGACCACCCTAATGTTATCCTTAAAAACACCCTTTTATTTAGCCAGTAATAATATTTCATAATTAAGCACTGAAAGGATCTCACTGTATAGGATACAAATATGCTGTTTAAAATAAGATTTAGGGTGAAATAATTGCCTCAGTGAAAGTTTAAGGAAGAAATAAGGTGTCTTGTCCTATTCATTCTGACAATCAAACGTCAAATATTTTGACAGAAATTCCATTGTTTTACTCATGTAGAAATATTGGCCAAAGCAATTAGATTCTGAGACATTTGGACAAAACAATAATTACCCATGAAGTTGTCAGAGACTTAGCTTTCAACACAAGCTCTCTTATTATTTGTAACTGCCACAGGTGCCAAGAACAAAGCAGCAGCAACACAAAAAAAACCCAAAACTGTATCAACAACAAAGAGAAAATTTCTTTGACAATAAATGATGTTAAAATATTTTTCAAAAAATATCACAACACATTTCACATTTCTCTGTCAGTAATAAACACCAATTCATAGATTTTTAAAGGCCAAAAATCAAAAGTTTTTTTCAACTAATCCTTGTGAAAACTGAGAGAACAGTAAACTGATAGACCCCATTTTTGCTACCTTTTCTATTCATCTTACCCTAAAAGTCACTGTGATTACTGTCAGGCTGAATTGTAACAGTCTTAGATGGGATAGTCGGTTTACTGTGCTACTTAGAATTCCAAGTCAAAATTAGATTTCAAAGGGAATTTAGCAAACACTACAATATATTTCCATCACTTTTGATGAGATACTATAGTAGGCAAAGGAAGATGTCAATCACTGAGTGTCATTTGAAGGGTCTTGTGTACACAGAGGAAGGAAAGAGTGGTCTCTTTGAAGACCTCTTCCCTCTCAAACTACTCAAGACAACTTCTAGCTGGTGTCAGAAAATGAACCATTCAAGAAGACTCTCCCTGTCAAAGAAACACATCAGAAAAAGACATTGAAAATCTTAAAGATTCAAATTGGAAATGAACATGAATTCAATTTATTTGCCAGATATTTGACTAACATATCATCAGGTAGTAGTACCATCACTAAAACTAGGAAATCTTGGCATAAAAGCCTGCTTTATTTTGTAGTTACTTCCACAAGCCTCAACTTTTGGTCTGTATCTTTAGTCCTGTAAAGCACATAATTGGAAATAGAAAAGAGGATTAATTCTTCAATACGTTAAAGTACAGAAGGGATCTCAGGTATGAAGGCAATGAACATGATGTTCATCTTTTCAATAAGCTTACAATGCACAAAAAAATTCCTTCCTCTATCTAATCAATTCAAAAGCACAAGCTATTCCAGAAGTACTTGGTGTTAGAAGCTAGTTATGGTCAGAAAAGCACTGCTAACAGTCTTCATTAATGTAATGAAGTGTACATGTAATGAATGTAATGTGGTGAAATTGTAGGCCTAGGAAAAAAAATTTACTAAAGACCCAGCTACAGGAAATCATAGATATGCAACTGTCTAGCTAAGAGGCAAGTTGTTACACTCTACAGTGAGTGCTAATCTCATTAGACCAGGTCATAATTTCAAAAGTTTAAACATCTTAAAAATTTGCAGTGATGGGAATTGCTGAGTGATCTTCTTGCCCTTATCTTGACCCAAAGACCTTAAGTTGTATTTTCTTTCGCCTTGTCCAATTGAGGAGGGGTATTCTAGAGCAGACGGGCACTTGTTGCCTAGTCCAAGATAACTAAATTTGAGGAGAAGAAATTTCACTACTGTATGGCAAAGTAGCCTCTTCTTTGTTTCAACAATGTAGAGTCAGTTTACATGAATGTCCTTAAGAAAGAGTCTGGGTATTCGCCATTCCCTTTATTCTAATTTGAGAGCAGAAAATTGATGGACATGGCAAAGAAGAAGTATAGTATAAAGGCTGGCTGGTTCATCTGAATAGGACAATGGTGGCAAAAATGTTCACTATAATTTTTATCATATGAAGCATAAAGAACAGTCATAAGGAGTCTCATATGGCAAGTGTTCACTTACAAAGGCAAACAATGTGTAAATACAACTTGTGATAATCTGCCTTCCACTAAGAAGAAGCCAAATTTGGTTTATCACCTTTTCTTCAGGGAAGGCTTTACCAGATTTTGCTTGAATATACAGAAGAGCATCAAGTACGAGGTAACTCTCCTATTATCTTAATTATTTCAGTATCTTAAGGCAAATGCTAAAAGCATACAGTAGATTTAACAAAACAAACTCATAATAAATATTGACAGACTGTGAAATAGCCTCATCAGACAAAGTCTGATGTCATTTTTTAGAGAGGATCTCCAATTCTTCCCTTGCATTTTCCTTCTGGAAATAATCTGAAGCACATCACTGTTGTGCTTTATATGAGCTGCACTCACTGACCTCACATTACCAATTACTTAATATTTAAGCTGACAGATGGAGTGTTGGGATTTGAACCAGACACCAACCTTCTGTTCATATATGACTAGCTCTGCCTTTACTAAGAAGTCTCCATGGAAGCTGAGTCCTGATGAGGATTTCAGACCAGGTTATATTTTTTCAAATTCTCAACAAGAAGCTTTGGATTCTATTCTGAACACTAAAGTATGGATCTTTAAATATTCACTGTCCTCTTAAAAGGTTTATTCATCTGACTAATTCAGCATTTATGTCTTTTGCTATCCTCATCTCCTACAAGAGAGGTAGACCAGAATTTCAGTGGATTTTCCTGAAACATGCATGCAAGTAGCAAAATACCATAACATTTCCACATTTCCATTGCATCGTTAATTCTGTTCTTTGATGTCTCTTTGAAGAGACAGTCAGGGAAGAACCTTTTTTTTTTTTTGTTATCATTCATCATATTCAAAATGTTTCATTTTTCATACAAAACCTACAGAAGCACAGTCAACTATTTGGCTTCTAATAAATGACTGATTTCTGTATTTATGAAGGCTCTATGACATAATGAGATGGAGCTTATTAGGACAATAGTTGGAGAGAGAAAGTGGTTGGCAGTAAGTGAGCCCATCTTTCCTCCCTCTCCCCTCTTGCTTCCTCTTCCCCTTGTCTCTAATAAAATGTGTGCCAAAGGAATGAGTATAAAGAAGAGCAAAGAAGCTTCCTCAGTGAGGACTGAGAGATCAGCTCAAGTCTAGGGGCAGGGATTTAATTCAAGGCTCTTTTTCTTGATAGCTGCTCACAATACATTTTCAACATTTAGTTACTTCATGCCTGTCATTCGTCCTTTAACATGATTGCAGTGCTCTAAGTAGAGCCAGACATCAAGCTTTAACAACATCACAGCATGTAGATTAAAACACTCAACTCTTTATTTTTACTGAAGAACAGGCATCTAGCTCTTTGCCCACACAAAATCAGGAGTCCCTCTCACTGGCCTTATGCATGCACATGGATCCTGGTTGTTCTTCCAAAACTTATATCTGGCTCAAGAGGACCACAGATTTGTCCAACAGCTCCAACAGTCTATACACAGGTAAAGAAGGGATTAATTTAGATACGTTTACATTATTCATGCTAATTAGTTCAAGTAATAAAACTTTGTTTAGTCCCCTTAGAAGAAAGGGATAAAAATTGATTTGTCTTCAGATGATAAGAAGATGAGCAGAATCTTTCCCCTTGCATGTTTAATTTCTCCTTTTCCTAAAGATCTTAATGAAGATTTGATCTGAATATCATCAAACTCAGGAGGCGGAAAAGAAGCTGATCTGTAGAATTGGGTAAACTTTCCAGTGCCACTTTCCAGATTGTACCACTCCAAAGGCTGGCAGGAATGGAACAAATCAACATCTCATATCTTTGTCCAAAGACAAAACTCACACAGAGATTCAAAGGAGAAAAGCCAATCTCCTCACTGGCCATGGAGGTAATATCCTGCATGTGATATTTTGTTTATCTGCCCCTGTTAATACTTCCACTAAGATATAGGTTTGTATAGTGAGAACTCATTTAGGTTTTTCAGTGGATCAGCACTAGCAAAACATTTCCTACCTTCCTATAAACATAGAAACTTTGGAAAAGACTGGACTAAAATCTATGGTTTCATGAGTAGACATTTAAGGCCTACAAATGCAGTACATTACTGCAAAGTACATTGTGAGTTACTTTATAATAATGTAAGACAAAAGGATGCAGCTGTTTTGAAACAAGGGAAAATAATTGTCAAAGTCTGATGCTACCTTGTCTCTAACCTAATGATTTCCCTCCCAAAAGATCCCAGCACAATAAACAAATCAAATGAAGCATTACACTGGCAACAGAGGATACAATAACTACTTGAGTACTTCAGAAAATGTTAACATCTCCAGTAGTGAGGCCAAAGCCACAAAGCTCAGTTTTTTCTTTTTTTTTCTCCACAAAGACTTAATAGATTTCTTCTCTTGTCTAATAATTAAATGTTATTCCAAAAGCCAATTGTGTAAAATTGAACATCAGTTTCAATTCTGATCTTTTCAAAGTTGCCTCTGATTTGTCAAACAAGGTCTCTCTGTCCTGCAATTTTTCTGTTTAATTTACAACTCAAAGACAATGCCATTTTCTTTGCTATATTAACTGATAAAAATTCACAGAAGCATGATTAAATGGTAGAAGGATGAAAAGATATCACTTTAAGGATCTCATGTTTTAAAATAGTGGAAATGAAATGCTTCATATCTGAATTTGAACAGTAAATCTCAACAAAAATCCAGGCCTAGGGAAAATCACCATCTCAGTTTTAAATTACATGGGCAGTTTCACACTAGGATAATGCAAATTAGAGTATTTTCTTACTGGGATATGCTATACTTTGGAGCAAATACAGCATTGAATATGGGCAACATGTTAAGCCATTTTAGCTTTAAATATGAGATCAGGATATAAGTATTACATGGTCTCTCTATTATGGCTCAAAGCTGTACATGCTGTACATTTTTAGAACTATTATTTTAATTAACCTCAAGTTTTACTTTAAGCTTTAATTTGGTTGTGAAATTCACTACCTGACTATACTGTATGACTTTTCTTTCCATTCATAGATTACCAAACCCAGGAACTCCTGGCTATAAATGTCACAAGACTAGCTAAAGGCATTGTTATTTTGGGGTACATTGTAAATGAAAGTACAAAGTTAACATGTGCTAATGATATTTCAAACTACAAAATATTATGAGTCTATGTTAGTGATCCAAAAGGATGAAAAAGATTCTGATTAGTGTCCTTAATATCTGAAAATATTAATACTCCAGTATTAGCTTGGGCACTTACAATAGCATGCCCTAGTTTTGTAATATATTCACACATGCCCAATAATGTATTGATAAATTATGTCTACATGTTCAGATTAATGTAGAATGTCAGATGATATTACTATGTTTGTTGCCATTGTTTCTTTTAAGACTTTGTACTGTGTACAATCTGTTCTGTTACAAGTTGTTCAGCACAAAAACTTCTTGTCTTTTTATGAGAATGAAATACTTCTGGTAGTTTGAAATGGACATTGACATAGTCCATTTCAGGATAGGATCATATGTATAATCTATGAATAAGCAGAAAGAGCCTTTCCATGAGGATAATGACCACAAACTTTACCAATCTTATTCCTCATGTATAATACATTAGCAATGAAAAGATTATGAGAAAATGTAGAACAGTAAGTTAAAGATAAAGTGAAATATTCCCACACTTACTATGAAATTTAGATGTTTCACAGTTTTATTGTCGGCTTCACACTAGATATCAATTAATAAATCAATAGAAGACCTATCTTTAAACAATATTCCAGCTCTAAAGCAGGATCTTTTGCCATAGTTTCAGACCAATTATGAAAATCTTACCATGATGCTGCTTAATATAAACTAGAGAAAAATAGGAGTTAAGATTGTTATCCTATTTATGCTGTTATCCTGTTTTCTGAAGGAAAACATGGAGAAAATAATATGATTTATTGAACAGAAGATTTTTTTCATCATATAATACATACATCTGTAGATAAATTTTGGTTTCAGAAGAGTATTGCTTCCAGTCCATAGATAGATTCATGATAAATGAGTTTTTTCCCAGATCTTCTCTGTTCAGTATCACTATGAATCACTCACCATCTTCTTGATTTACACCATTTAAAAAAAATTGAAAAAAACATAGTCTTCACCCTATACAAGGAAATCATGATTTTCTAAATCTGTTTCGAAATTATGACATAATAGGTTTTTCAGGGAAAAAAAATCATGCGTTCAGAATCTGAAATATCCTGGAAGTCGCTGTCTGTAAAGAAACGTGTATCATATTCTGCTGACAGTTTTCTACTACTTTTGAAGTCTTTCTTTGTTCTTGAACCAAGGGCTTTGTACATTGTAGGTAAAGTCAATATCTTCTGCTACTGAAATTTCTTTCTTTTATAGGCTTGTAAAACATCATATCTATGAGCAGCTGTTTGTCTTGTCTTGGTTAAAAAATAAACAAAAACCCAAAGGCCAAATACAACTATTATTATTACCCTATTTACTAGTCTTGTATTCGATGAGATGGTAAACCTAAAAAAGTAATTAATGTCACTTTGAAATAAAGTCATAGGATGGGTTAGCTAAACTTCAAATGAAGTTTCAGTGTAGTATTTTAGTGTCTTCATGGCGTATAGTTGAGATACACAGCAGGACCCCCACAGGGTCACATTACTTCATTAGGGTAGAAAGGCACGTTATGCAAGTTGATCTATTTGACAATGTTCTTTATTGGAATAGATTAATTTATTTTCTACTTGTTAACAAGGAGCTACATTAATTTCTGCACACATAAGACAGAAAAGTTATTATGTACTTACATAACAATGGATGACATGAGAGATGATAAAGCATTGAGAGTAACATTAAATCTTCCAAGCCCTTAGCACTGATCGCTTAGAGTGAAAAAATCTGGAATACAGGGAGCAGAGACAGTTTTTTTTTTTGGAAACTGAAACATGTAGAGAAAGCTTATCAGAAGTAAAACAGCAGGGCTGTAACTGTTCTCTTTCTGTCTGGGAATGTATACAAGCAAATTTCTATCATCCCAGGACTTCCATGGCCGCCTTGTAATGGCCGCCTTGTATCTGAACATGCACCTTATCAGTGCACCTAGGGGTGCTGTCAACCCAGATCTCAGAATGACTTTGGTACTGCAGGATTTTGTCAGAATTCAGGGGTTCTGATGACTGGGCTTTGCTCAGTCTTTATTACTTCATGTTACTAAGGATACATCATAACTTTTATAGTGCAATACCGTATGCATGCTATACTAACCAATATTCAGCCTTTCCTTTTACTGTTGTCACCAATCAAGTCAATAAATAATTGGATTAGTCATTTAGAAGTGTAAGCATTCTCTCTAGGCCTCAGAGTGCCTATGCAGCTGGAATAAAAGCTGTCTTAAAAAATCATGTCCCTCTATTGTCTTGAAGTAGAAACATTCTTCTCCTCATTTTGAGAATACATGTAGCGAAGAAATGAAAAGTCCGCTACTCGTTAAGAAATCATTGAGCTCTGGGGTCTCTTTTGGAAACCAGACTAAGTCATTTAAAGGAATTTCTACTTTGTGCAGTAAAGACTAAAATAACTGGTATGGATGCAGCAGTTTGTAAGATCCTGGGGAGGGATATGAAGGGGAAAGATTTTCTCAAACCCATTAGTGATTCTAAAGGCCAAAACTAAGCATGAGTCTGAGAAGCTGCAAAATTAGTGAGACACTTGCTTTCTAATACAGTTTCTGTTACAGGTAATGCTTTTGCCTTTAAACCTGTGAGAAGGGGGGTGAAAGCAAGCAGAACCCACCGCAGACCAGAGGCTTCACTGGGAGAACCCTTACCAGGAGAGGAATCGAAGACTGACCATGCTACCTGAGCAACCAGGTCAAACATGCCCTCAGTAATGAAGATCCATCCATTACCATAACACGCAGGCTAGCACTGTAGATCACTTTCATGGTCTCCAAAGAAGCTGAGCAGTTATCAGTAACATTCAAAAATCCGCTGGAAAGTCATTCATTTCACTTTATGGTCCTAATTAGCCATTTGTATAGTTCTATAATTAAATATGTTCCTTTCTCATCAAGTTTTTCACTTTAGTAATGATACCACTGTGCTACAAACAGGCCTCATGCTGTTTGGTTTGGGACTTATTCATAGCATTTAATTGGTCACCCAGTGGTTAGCCAATAACCCCTTCTATGGGAAGCAACACTCTGAATGCTGTTAATGGGCTAGAGGCACAGTGATTGCCTCCTGGTACCCAGCAGTACTGGGAATAAAGCAATTTCCTCCACTGTGTTGTGTGCCCAATAGCTAATCCTCTCCACTCCTGAAATGCACACTATTTGGTTATAAGTATTTGTACTGGCTTACTTACCGCTGAGTTGTTAATAGGCAGTGATTCTTCAATGCTCCTTCAGTGAAGTTACAGTCTGCTTGCTGACTGCTAATTAAAACAAGTTTGCACTCTAAGACTGCAACTAAAAGGTAGCAAGGTCATATTATTTAATGCAGCAGTCTTTTATTTAACAATGTTTATACAGTATTTATATGTGTGCATTTTGCAGACAGTCTTGATTGTTACCGACCATGTCAATATAGGCAATGTAAGCTACAGACTAACCTTTCCTTCCTTGGAGTATGGTCACTAGGCTCTACCTTTCTCTGGGACTGAACAGATAAAATGCAATGTATGCATGCAGATCTCTCCTCCAGTCTATTTCTCAGCTTGAGGGAAAAAAAACAACAACAACAAAAAAAAGGGAGTAGAGGAGCCAACAACATTCTAAAAGGACTCAGTCTGCCAGGAATCTTTATAGAAAACAAAGCATATATTCATGAAGATTAGAGTAATTTTTAACCCTATAAGTCTAAAAAATAAAAAAAATCAAAGAGATTTTTACTTGCAGAAACAAGTTTTATTTATTATTCTGTACTTTTGTGCTTCTTATTTAAAAATCAGTTTGAATAAGAGCCCCTATCAGCAAGGTTTCTGCATGTAATATTAATCTGTTGTATGTGCCTACTCATTTCTTTCTGCTTGTGTAGCAGCAGACAAGCTCTCTCCAGAAATAATTGTGTTCTTTTTATTTTTTACTTCATGAAGGAAGGGTGCAGAATAATCCTTAGTCATAGTCTTACTGAAATTAATATTTGAGACAGAAATAAGAAGTGATGCATTTTTAAAAAGTTGCTTAACAGTCTTTCGCTTCCCCATTCATTATAGTAAAAGTTCACTTACCTAGTTTCTCTGGCACAATGTAGGGCACTGCAATTTCAATAAGGCTCTAGCACAATGTGCACCTTGATCAGAAAGATTTTGCAAGGTTTTACTTTTTTTAAATATACAATAATAGAAAGGCTTGAATCTTGGAAATGGGTTCAGTGTTTATGAAAAGCTGTTAGGGTAAAAATACTCTCCACCCACATTATCTTTTACTTTTACTATGCATATTCCCTGCCAGTCAACACAGGTATGTTTTCTCAAGTTTACATCAATGAAGAATACACTCAGTGCATCATATACCCTTGTGCCACTCTCTGTTACTCCAAAGAAAACCAAATAGAATCAATTTTGCTTCTGCAGTGTTGCCTTTTCTTAATAGCAGCCTTTCTCCTCTAATGTTAACAGTCAGCATGCCCAACTTCAAACCAATTGTACGATTCTGAAGAAATTAGTGCAATCTTGCTTCATCTTTCCAACCTGTGGAATTTAGCTAAGAGTTACTTACTCATTAAGAAGAAAAATGACTGAATCCCTAGTGTACTTGAGAGCCACAGTTCTCCTATATGTGGGTAGCAATTCTTTTGTCTCTTTATTGTCAAGTTTTACTTGCCTACGTGAGTTTTCTCCATTTGTTTCTGTTTTATCGAAAAATAAGCACTCAGTAAACTCAAACCCAAGCAGAGCACGTATTACATATATTTTAAAGCATGAAGGAATGCTTGCAGGCTTTTGAGGGAGGCCAATGGTCAGGAACTGTGCAACCAATTAATCAGCCTATGTTTTGTGTATGAGGAGATATTTTGTACTTACCTCTCATGCTCTGATTTGGAAAACAATTGTGCATGAAAGTAGGTTTACCCACACTGCATCTTATTCTATAGAAATGTTAATATGCAGAAGTTTTTCCCGAGTTTCATTTGAATTTTAATAGACTGGATATGCTGTAAAAAGAGCTTGACTATGCATCCTTGAATACTATGTTGAATGAAAAACATAGGTTTACTTGGGACATAAAGTAGGATTAATTTCTTGGGAAAGTCAATGAAAATTTTTGATTGTCTTGCTTAAGTCTTGAATCTGATTAATGCCAAATAAGACCAGTCACAGCTTGAGCGTCTTCAAAAGGTACTGTATTGTTCTAATTGTTTGACCTATAGACTCTAAGGCTCAGAGAGATTGAATTATTTTGCTATCGCCATTCAGAAATCTATTCTAGAGTGTGGAACAGAACCTGTATAATTTCCACCCACCAAGCAAAGTTTAAGAATCAATAGTTTTGTTTAGCAATGTAATTCTCTATTATCTCTTAAATGTTACTACTCAAGACATTATTACCTGCCATCATTGGATTTTTGATCTTTGTGAATAGCAGATGAAAATAAAAAACCCACAGGAACACTGTTTTTCAAGTAGGTTGAAGGAAGGTGAAATCCCTCTAAGAATTTAACCAAAACAACAGGTGCACTGCACAGGTTTGGACTGATGCTTATGAAACATTAGAGAGGTACCATTGAAGCAAATGCATCTGAACCAATTTTCACATGAGCCAGCGTCAGTGGGCAAAGCACAAAGTACCGACACCACACTGGGATTGATGGAAGATTTAGTGAACATGACTGTGCTGTCAGCACGAGCTTGTGCAGTCACTTAGCACTGCATCATGGCAACTCACCAGCTCGAATGTCCCTTCACAGTAGTTTGTTGTTTGATGTAAGGGTATTCTGTTGTCTAGAGCTGCATGATGGGGAATAGCTGACAAATTCTCTATACAGGAAAGGCAGTGCATGCAGCGTGTTCAAAGACATCTAAAACCAAAAGATATCTGAAAACCAAAAGCTATCTGGGTCTGCCTGTAGCAGCAAGCAGGAAGACAGTGCTCACTGCTGCTTTGTGGAAAAGAAACAGGCTGAAAAGGCAGGTTTGGAAATCTGTTTGCAAGAAAACTGCCTGCTATTGTTTATTTCTATTTTGTTCAAACCAACAGGACTGAGTGCATTCTCTGTAAATAAACTCGATGACACCAAAGAATATTCCAGGCTTATATAATCAATTTGTTCTCCTAATGGAAACAGAGCCTCAATATTGTCTGTGTGGGCTAAAGGGGAAATGATGCTATTATCACCTGGTTGGAAGAGTCAATCTACTCTGCCATGCATCGTGATTTAATTATTCCTAATTGATCCTTAATAGATGGATGTCAAGTCTGGCCTTGCTCAGCTTCAATTATAGCAATTTTGCAACCTTCCTTTGTAGTGGAGCTTTCCAAATATCTGATGATTTCTCTCTCTCTCCATTTCTTTTTGAGCCCTTTTAGATTTACTTAAATGCTACTTGAATCTTTCATGCATTATGGCACCCAAAAAGAGAGTAAAGATTTTACAACGGATATTCTTTGTACATAATTTGTGACCATTTCCAGTTCCCACAGTACACAGTTGCTCTAGTGTAGGTTGCTCTTTTGTCTGTAGGTGTTATCTACATTTTAAGAGAGGATGAGTGAAACAAAATTTTAAGTTAAACATATTTATAAGTTAAACATTGGTTTTAATTTTCACTTGCTGGAATGCAAATTCAGGTTATGTGTAAAGAAAGAAAGATAAATATAATGTAAGAAAATACTCTTAAGATTATTATATTGTCTCCTTTTTGACATTTTTCTATACATTCCAAATAAATCAATAGTTCAAAACATGCTTAGGTGGGGTAGCTTTGCAAGAATTAGGTTAGTGAAATAATACCCCAAAAATTTATATAAATTGAATAGTAAGAGTTTTAAATGAAAGCATTTTTCTCTATTTTTTTTCTTCCTCAATAAGCTTTCTTTAACATCAGTTCAACCTTAACAATTAATTAACCCTTTTTTCTTTGAGAAAGAGCAAGAGATAATACATGTATTAACACTGCTGAAGATATTCTGAGTTAAGGCATTGAAGTTGGCAATCTGTTCTAGGACATTCCTCCTTCCTAGTAATTCCTCCAGAGAAAAGGGTTAGTGATTGCACTTCATGAGACACATATTCATAGGCAAGATACATCAGATCAGATCTATAGTAACATTTCCTATTAATCAGTAGAGCTACATCAAGAGGCTAGATCAGCACCAATAACATACAAAATAAAAATACGACTTTTGCCTACTCCTTGAAAAGGTGCAGAAACGAGCAAAAATATGAACTGTTGAATAACTACTTGTAGAAATTGGAATAATTCTTAAAAAAATAGAAATTAGAATATAAGTAAAACTTACCTATGTAAGAAATGTGTTCAGAGTTTGAGTTCATTAATTTAGTTCTATTCTCTATATTTTTATTTTTTAAAAAATTACTTTTTTGGTTTTGGAATAAATTTGGTTGCACTTTATAATGATTAACTTCAAAAAACAATTTTAAAAAACATATATCATATAGTGTTGGTAGATGATATTAAGTACACAGTAATATAGTTATCTGTTACATAGAAATTCAGAAAGTTCCTGTCTATTTTTGATCATACCCTAATAAAATTTCCTACCATTTGTCAGCTGGTTAAATAGATGAATCTCTAAATCATGGAAAACAAAAAAATTATTGCTTCTAACAAGTGTGGCAATATTTTTACAGACAGACACTTGTGGAACTATTTTAAATAACTTCTTTTAAAGAAAAAAATATTTCTATTGCAAGCAGGAGGATGAATGAATTGGAGAAGGAAGAAAAGATTATTGGAGGGCCTTTCAGAGTGTGTTCTATTTTCAGGGAAAGAAATCAACAGAAGATACTAGATAGCCATAACCACAAAGCCTACATTCACTTTATCCCGTCTGTCTTAACAAACTTGGTAAACATTAAGGAAAATGCTAAAGTCTAAAATAAAATAAATCTAAAATAAAATATTTGAGTCAGGAACATGAGAGTCTTTTACATCTTTGGAAAAGAGACCTGCATTTGTCCCTCAGCGGTTTTGTAATAACAAGTATTGCACTTCTTACTATTACAGAACTACCAAAAAGCTCTGATACCTCTGTTCCCTTTGTACACAGCCACCACAGCTTTATTTCTAGAATGGTAAAACATACCATAAAGCCTTAAATATAGTCCTTTTCCACACCACAACTTCAGCCATATGCCTTCATACATAAGGCGACTATGTTAATCTTTCTGAACAAGCATTTCTACTTGGGCTATGGCTGTCATAGGAAAATGCCATGGTGGAGAAGATGTACTTACTCTGCTAGAGTATTTGCTGTAGAGCATTAACCAAATGCACCACCATCTTTGGATGATGTTCTCAAAATTTGAAAGGCAGAGCTACAACGGTGCTTGATATTCTTTTCTTCCACTGAAACCTGTAGAGAACTGAGATAGCATTACAGTGGACAGGATTTACCAAGGCGTGCTCAGGGAGCTGAGTCAGAGCATCCCAAAAGTGATTTGAGGTAGCTGAATTTTCTTGGAGCCTCTGGCAATCGCTAAACCTGCCTTTTTCTCTTTAGCAAACTGTGTTCTCTCAGATGATTTTCTCCAGAGAACACCAGGCCAAGTCTGAGAGGAATATTACTATTGTGACCTCTTGTTATTAGGCAAATGAAATGATCTATTTGTCTTAAAGTACAAGGTGGGAAAGGGCTCTACTTTGGTGGAAATGAAACATAGACAAATTAATAACATCTAGGATTCACCAGAGACATGAAACCCTACCAAATATTGTGTGATCACAGAAGTATCAATATTACACCCATGTTTTGGGGAAATAAATATACATATGCTTAGTGTGAGCCCTTTAAATATTTGATTTACGTATTTGCATATGTTGACTCTAACAAGATTTCAGAGTTTCCAAACAAGTGGCCTGCATCACTGTTCATAGCAGATCAGTTGCTTGAAGATTTTGTGTTGTTGCACTGCCAGGAGAGTTTATGTTTGAAGGAACAGCATGTACTGAAAAAAAAAAGAAAACAAACCAAAAACATTACTCAGCAGACACCACACTCAGGCTCACATGGACTAAAAAAAATGTTCCAGAGCTGAAATATTACAGCTTTTTTTTGCACCTGAAGGTACCAAAAAGTGATTTACTGTTGGCAGGTTTACCCACAAAAATTCAATTTGAATATTTATTGGGAACTGTACCAGTGCTAGCATGTCTCATTGGGGAATAATGTGACTGGCAATGCCATATAAAACACTGACTGAAAAGCAATGTAGAGGCAAGCTCTCCATTCTCTAAATATATCCCATATGATGCAAGGTTAGGAGGCAAGCAGCTGGCATGGAATGGTTTGCTGTTAATAGAATATCAAAAGACATGGCAGAAGAATTAATAGACATTTATCTCATACTCTCTAAAACAAATACACACCATATTTTTGTCTCCCTCATTAGTATTTGCAGCTTTTTCATAAAAGTAGAAAAAAAGTAATAGGATGGAGGCAATTCTGTCCTACTATACATTGAACTTCAAGTAAGCTCTGGAGCTTGTGTTAGAGGCTTCTAACCTCTATTTGCATGGAAGGATATAAAATCTGCTTCTTACCCATTCTCCAGTGCAAGCTGGAGGCACATCCACCAACCTCTGAAGATGAAGTCTTTTATAATGGCACACATCAGTTAAATTAGGATCCAGACAGATCCATGCCCGTTGGACACATCCAAAGTCCTTTAAAATCAATTTATAGATTCAGGCCACCATTACTTTTTCCTGCCAGCTTTTCTGTGTAGGCAAAAGAGCACAGGCTAAAGATTTGTGCTGGCAATCATCAGACGGCTTACCGCACCTCAATAACTTGGACAGTGACAACAGACAAATGCCTCATAAAAAAAAAAAAAAAAGTCAAAAACCCAAACCCAAACAATAAAACCCAGAGGGAAACTTCCAGATATTTTTATTAGATACATCCAGACAAGTCATTCTTAATACCAAGAGCAAATTATTCTCAGTATTAGAAGCCATTCCAGAGGATCTGCAAAACCAGATCAGCAGTTCATACAATCTAGTGTTCTCTTCCTAGTTCTGTTGGATAAATCAGAGGAACTGCACAATTTCTCAAGTCATCTAATCATATATATCTATACAACTGGGAATCTTTTTTTTTTTTCCCCTTGCCCAGCTGTTAATCAGCATATGCCCTGAAGCAGAAGGATTGGTTGGAGAGAAGATAAAAGCAGAGGAGAGAAGAAATAATAATGTAACTTATTGAAGTATTGCTTTAGACTCTAATGGATCCTGCCACAAATTAATTCTTCATAGTACAAATGCCCTGTGGTAATGCTCTGAACTAGAGATGGATCAGTTGTGTCATGTACACCTAAATGGCTGGTGTAAAGGTGCTAGATTTTATAGGAAGATTACTTAGCATTTGTGTATGGAACNGCATGTACTGAAAAAAAAAAGAAAACAAACCAAAAACATTACTCAGCAGACACCACACTCAGGCTCACATGGACTAAAAAAAATGTTCCAGAGCTGAAATATTACAGCTTTTTTTTGCACCTGAAGGTACCAAAAAGTGATTTACTGTTGGCAGGTTTACCCACAAAAATTCAATTTGAATATTTATTGGGAACTGTACCAGTGCTAGCATGTCTCATTGGGGAATAATGTGACTGGCAATGCCATATAAAACACTGACTGAAAAGCAATGTAGAGGCAAGCTCTCCATTCTCTAAATATATCCCATATGATGCAAGGTTAGGAGGCAAGCAGCTGGCATGGAATGGTTTGCTGTTAATAGAATATCAAAAGACATGGCAGAAGAATTAATAGACATTTATCTCATACTCTCTAAAACAAATACACACCATATTTTTGTCTCCCTCATTAGTATTTGCAGCTTTTTCATAAAAGTAGAAAAAAAGTAATAGGATGGAGGCAATTCTGTCCTACTATACATTGAACTTCAAGTAAGCTCTGGAGCTTGTGTTAGAGGCTTCTAACCTCTATTTGCATGGAAGGATATAAAATCTGCTTCTTACCCATTCTCCAGTGCAAGCTGGAGGCACATCCACCAACCTCTGAAGATGAAGTCTTTTATAATGGCACACATCAGTTAAATTAGGATCCAGACAGATCCATGCCCGTTGGACACATCCAAAGTCCTTTAAAATCAATTTATAGATTCAGGCCACCATTACTTTTTCCTGCCAGCTTTTCTGTGTAGGCAAAAGAGCACAGGCTAAAGATTTGTGCTGGCAATCATCAGACGGCTTACCGCACCTCAATAACTTGGAGAGTGACAACAGACAAATGCCTCATAAAAAAAAAAAAAAAAGTCAAAAACCCAAACCCAAACAATAAAACCCAGAGGGAAACTTCCAGATATTTTTATTAGATACATCCAGACAAGTCATTCTTAATACCAAGAGCAAATTATTCTCAGTATTAGAAGCCATTCCAGAGGATCTGCAAAACCAGATCAGCAGTTCATACAATCTAGTGTTCTCTTCCTAGTTCTGTTGGATAAATCAGAGGAACTGCACAATTTCTCAAGTCATCTAATNGGAACTGCACAGTTTCTCAAGTCATCTAATCATATATATCTATACAACTGGGAATCTTTTTTTTTTTTCCCCTTGCCCAGCTGTTAATCAGCATATGCCCTGAAGCAGAAGGATTGGTTGGAGAGAAGATAAAAGCAGAGGAGAGAAGAAATAATAATGTAACTTATTGAAGTATTGCTTTAGACTCTAATGGATCCTGCCACAAATTAATTCTTCATAGTACAAATGCCCTGTGGTAATGCTCTGAACTAGAGATGGATCAGTTGTGTCATGTACACCTAAATGGCTGGTGT
The DNA here is from genome assembly GCA_013401255.1 of Urocolius indicus. Lineage (NCBI taxonomy): Eukaryota > Metazoa > Chordata > Aves > Coliiformes > Coliidae > Urocolius > Urocolius indicus. The sequence continues at coordinate 68,623 of WBNH01006059.1, forward strand.
AAAGGTGCTAGATTTTATAGGAAGATTACTTAGCATTTGTGTATGGAACACTGCTTGGGTACTGACAGACAACAGTGGGAACATATTTTTTATTCCCAGGAAGTAAATGCATTCTTCTGTCCAAGTAGTTTAACTGTTGTCACCACGAGATGGCCCAAATGTTATGCCCTTATTCTTTATTCAACTCACTAACAAATTAATTCCTAAGACTAGAAGAGGAGTTAGAGCACCTGGAGTAAATACTCTGTACTTCTACCTGTACTATGTTCTTTCACTGTGCCAATGAAAACAGAGAAAAGAAGCAACATGTCTTGCCACATCATGGGATTGGCATTTGCAGTTCGGTAACTGTTATGCTTACCTTTAGGCAGTCATTCTGCAGAACAGAACTTGAGGTACCAGGAAAAGCAAATCATAGCACCCACACGATTTGTACATCTCTGTTAACTGTGTTTACATTTAAAATCCAGAAGAGCAGCCTGTGAGAAGTGGGCTGATAGAACGATTTGACCGTTAGCAGACTCTTTTGTGCTGTTACCTCTTTTATTATGTTTAAGAAAGATTTGTGGGTGTTTTGTTTTGTTTTTTTGAGGTTTTTTTGGTGTGTTTTTTGCCTTTTTTTTTTTTTTACAAATCTGAAAGAAACAGCCTATAGCAGTAACCTAGAGAAAGCAGGCATCACCAAGATAGGACAACAAGGACGAGTGATGAATTGCACTGACACATTTGTGCTGATAGGATCTTATGAATGATGTAGAGAAAGAAGGGCAAGGGGGAATAATTGCCTCCACTTTTTGTAGCTAGAGAGCATTTGTGATAGCTGAATGTGCTTGAATAGTGGAAGTCAAGGTAAGGGACATGCATATTGAAAACTGTCCATTCTGATGTCTGCTTTCTATGCTGTCTCTCAAGCTAATGTGCTTAATAGCATTATAATCAGAATCTGACAATAGTAGAACAATGACAAAAAGGAGAATGGAGGTTGCATGAGATTACAGGTTCCTGTTAATTGCAACTGAACAACAAAAAAGTACAAGATAAGGAAAAATTGAGCTGAATATGGGGTTTATGAGATGAAATATGGAGATCTCTGCTACATTTCATCTTTACTGATATAGCTGTTACCTTCTGCATGTTAATAATCCTTTTAAGCATAAAACCTCAGATTAAATAAGGTTAGATTACAGTATGCAGCTTCAGTCTCAATGCAGGTCAAGATTAGTATGAATTACTGTCAATACAGGTCATTCAGAGATAGCTGTGACATTTGTGTTTGCATAGTCTGGAGCACAAATTTACTAAATAAAAACTCAGGTCTAATACAGAATTGAAGTGAAATGATCTTTTCTCCTATGCAATTACCCAAAACACACATAGGTCAATTGTACTAGTTCAGTGGCTAGTTTTACAGGAACTGTGAGTGTAGTTTCAAAGGACCTCTTTCTGTTGAAAACTACTTTATGAAGACCATCTCATTGTGGTCTTCTCTACAGAAGATGAAAAGAGATTTTCTTTCTTTTTTTTTTGTTGATCACTTGGAATAAATTGACAACATCCTCTTTCCTGTTGAAATTGTTAGATTCAGCTGCTACATTTCTGGCATGGCACAGATGCCAGCAAGTTGGCAGTAAATGTCCCATATTCTGTGCCTGTTGGACTCACTCTGCATGCCCAACTCAACAGCATATCACATAAACAGCAGGACTGATGTATTATGGACACATTGAACTTACTGTGTCTGCAATATATGTGTCTGTTCAGAATTCTCTGAATGAGAATGAGAATGAGAATGAGAATGAGAATGAGAATGAGAATGAGAATGAGAATGAGAATGAGAATGAGAATGAGAATGAGAATGAGAGGCTTGAGAGTGGCAAGTGGCAAAATGAGTCTCTAATGATGTCAGTCCAGGTACAGATATGGGTGTTAATGGAACTGGGCATCTGCTTTCAAGTGTTCTTTATCAAGTTTGCTCCAATATCAAATTATTATTGCTGGACAAAAAAAAAAAAAAAAAACCAAAACAACAACAACAACAACAAAAAACTAGCACCAGAGATGGAATTCTCTCAAAGAAATGTAGAGTAAACATAAAAACCCAAACCAAAGCCCCTAAAGACCCTAAAAGCTTGACAATATAGTAACACGGCTGTTCACTAGTTGACTAGTTTTTCCATTCCTGTGTATTTTCATTCTAAGTCATTAAGCCTCTAGTCATTAGAAAGCAAAAATATTAGTGAAATTCAAATCCAGGTCTATAATTTATATTTTTAATGTCATTCTGCATGTTTTCCAAAATCTTGAATCACAGGAGGGAAATTATGTACAGTTTTGTAATGTTCATTTTCTCCCAGTTGCTAGTTGAAAAGAAAATAAAATATCTGTGAGGAAGAAGCAGAGAATGAGGCAGTTGGGAGAAAGAGCATATGTTACCTATATAGCTCTCTCCCTCATCTGATTTCTGATTTCTCTTTGGTATCTGTACATCTCAGTTTAAGTACAAAATGGAAACAAATTTTTCCACTGCTTCTCTCTCATGACTGTCACAAGAGAGAAATAAAGTTTTTCCAAAATGCATACCCTCCATTTAAAATAAGATCAGTGAAAAAATCACCAGAAAATATGAAAATTCTGGAAGTTTATTGTGCTTTTCTTATTCACCCTGATGTTTTTGCTCACAGCCAAACTGTAACCCTGTAAATGTTTGTGTGGAGCTGTTATCAGAGCTAGTAACAGAGAAGTGGCTGTAATGGTGGCTTTTGTAAGAAGTTACTTGAATCTTTCCCCAGCTCTAAATCAGACCTATCTCTGGGGCTGAGCCAGCTGGGCACCTTTGTGATCACAAGAACAGGACTGTTCTTTCTGGCAGATGGTGGAAGGAACTGGATAGCAGAGAAGTGACAATGTGGGCCCCAAAGTCAGTGAGGGAAGAGGAGGTGTGCTGGAGTAGAGACTCCCCTGCATCCCATGGTGAGATGGCACTTTCTGTCCCCTAGCAACCCATGGACAAGAATGATGAAGTTGAGATCTGCTGAAAGATCATAGAGGACCTTACAGCAGAGAGGGTGGCTGTTTCTGCAGGGTTTGTGACTGTGTGGTGAGATGGCATAGGATTAGAATGTGCCTGGAGTTCTGCTGTTGCTACAGAGACACATGTTGGAGGAGTTTTTAGGAGCTGCTGCCCTCTTGTAAGACTGACACAAGAAAGGTACATAAAGGACAGTATCCTGTGGGAAAGACTTCACATTGGAGCAAGGGAACAATGTGAGGAGTCCTCCTCCTCTGAGAAGAAGTGGTAAAGACCATCTGTAAGGGACTGATCATATCCCTCATTCCCTGCCTCCTGCACTACTGAGAGGGAAGAGCTAGAGATATTGGGAGCAAGGAGCTGACCCCAGGAAGAAAAGAATGGCTGAAGGAGATTTTAAAGTGCTGATTGTATTTTTCTCATCATCTTGCTCTGTTTTTTTACATTGTAGTTTGGAGTAAATTTATTTCATATTTTGTTCATTTTGTTCATATTTTCTTCCCAAAGTTGAGTAGCTGAGTCTATTTTGCTTAGAATTGTAACTGGTGAGTCAGTCCTCTCTGCTTTTGTCTTAATCCACAAGGCCTTTGGTTATCTTTTCTGCTTCTGTCTACTGGGGCCTCTGTCATCCCACAGGAGGTGGATATGTTTGAATGGGTGAGAAAGAGATTTTGTGGTGCTTTGTTGCTGGCTGGGCTCAAACCACAACAAAAAAACAGACATTGCTGGAGGTGGCTGCTCATCCACATAGCTCTTTTCTACCTATCCAGATTATTGACATGTGCTTCAACATCTGGGACATCCCTAGATATCAAGGGAAAGTTTCTCTTCAAGGATAAATCTAGTTTGGGTGTAACAGACTTACAAATCCTCATAAACATATTGTGAACTCTCTTATACTTAAGTTGCCTTCAAACAGACAGTAATCTTTTTTTTCCTCTTTTCAATTCAATAGGCATCACAATTTATTTAAATCTGTGTCCATGTCTCAAATAATAACATTTGCAAAGATCTCTTAGAATAGTAATGGCTTCCACTTGCACATATTCTTTTTTACTGATGTTTAGTAATCTTGGTGCATTTCCTATGACCTCTAAAATTGCAATTGCAATACCTCTACAGCCTAATTGCTTAGACTTGATCATGAAAACTGGTTTTCTGAATGGTTTAGTGCTAGATGACAGGTGTCATGCTACTAACTATCCTCCTAACTGACACTGTAGAAACATCCTTACCAAGTTATCTAAGAATAGGCTTTAAGCAAATGTATCTACTACCTGAAATTATACTTGGAGGCCTTTTCACAATGAACTAGATGATACAAATTAAGCTACATCCCAGTATAATGTAGCAAGATAAAGTAGGAGAGAAATCTAAGTTCTTTGTAAATCTTGGTGTATAGCCTCTCACGCAAGTTACGTTGTTGTGCTGATTTGGGAAAAAAAAAAACCCAAACAAAGCCAAATCACCCAAGTATTCATTCATAATAATAAAAATGTTTAGTTTTTTTTGAACAGTTCCTCAGGTCCAATGTCAGATAAAAGCGTAGACATGATTAGAGTCACACCTGAGCTCTATTTTAAGGTCTGAGAGGGAAACAGGCTATATTTTCATAGAATCATCATAGAATGGTAGGATTGCAAGGAATATTTAGAGAGTATCTAGTCCAACTCCCAACCTAATGTTGGGGGTCTTTGAGTCAGATAAGGAAAAATTTGAGGGTATATTGATTGATAGTGTAACTAAAAGCAAATTTATAGATGTTCTGCATTCAGAACACAACCTTGCATTCAACTCCTGGTTTTAATATCAAAATTTTTATATATTTTGTTTTAGTAGTGAAAAATTCCAGGATTTAGTCCTCATTTTATACGTTTAATTTTTCATTTAACATCTAATAGAGAATGAGGAATATTTTCATCAAGATATTTATTATAAATCAGAAAACAGTCCAAGAAGAATGATAGCTTAAAATAGATACCCTTGGAGATGAAATATTAGAATAGATAGCTGTGCTTTTTTGAAATAAGAGGTCTAAATGTAAACTGTGTTCATACTTTTGATGAAGAGAATGGTAAGTCTACCATAATGTTGGCAGTAGCTTATTCTACATTCTGTACATTTTGGAAATGTGGTGCTTATAGAGTATCTCTGAATCACTTTCAGTCTGATTTAGTGATGCTCTGCCTAAATCCACTTTTTTAAAAAAATCAGTCACAGTAGAATATCAGTATAATGAAGTGTAAAATATTTATTTTTCTAAAGTAATAATGTTCCAAAAGAAGGCACAGATATAGCCCTGTTAAACAGGTAACACTTGCCGATCCCTATGGACCTTATGGCAACTCCTTCTCCAAAAGACAGAAAAGAACAAGTCAATACTTACTGCAAATTCTACAGAAGATTCTCTCTTTGAAGTGAAGGACTAAATGTATATAGGATGTGAGCAAAAGGATACTTTTTTCTTTTTGTATGTATCAACTTACAATTACAATCATTTTTTTTTCTTGCACTACTTTGTAAATTAATCATTTAGTGTATAACTCTGGCTGCTGCTTGCCTCTCTCCATAATTGGTGCTTTATAGTTGTCAGCATTTATTATAGTACATCACCAGTGCAATACATTCATGACCTGGAATAATGACCCTCTAATAGGATCAGGGGACATTTAAAGTTCCTCTTTTCATATAGTTTGCAGTCTCTTATGAGCAGAACAATCAAAATTCATTGCCTAGAGGATCTTCTGTTGCTGGACATTCAGACTCATTTGCAATCATCATTGGTGTGGGCCAGCCTTAAGTGCTACAGGAACTATGAATCTCAAGTTGACCTTGGTCAGCGTGTCACCTTGGTCTTTTGAGAATGGAGTACAAATGACTAAACTCTACTGTTAAAAACTGTTTGCACTAAGTAGCACCTTGCTGATATGAAGCACAACCACAATTGCTACATATTTACAATTTAATAACTAGTGTAGTCTATCCTACAATAAACTCTCTTGAAATGGCAAATATTAGGCACACTTATTTTCAGGCTAAGAAAACACTGAAAACTATTAGTGCTAGCTATAAAAAAATATGGCTAAACATTTAAGATGACACATAGTGAAGCTGTGTTCTCTGGGATATGCAGAAAAATATACTTTCACAGTCTAAACTAAACAAGTGCCATAAAGCAAAAAGAAATGGCTAATTACAGTTCATGATATTTCAGTTCTATTTATTTGCTTTCCTATATGCTAACTAACAATTTTTGTTCCACTGCATCACATCTGAACATATCTGTATTGGGTCTTGGTTCTCATCTTTTGTGGGGCTGAAGGATGCATTGCAGGGTGGCCTCTGTAAGAAGGTATTGGAAATACCCTGTGCCAGACACAACTGGTTCCAGAAAACACATCCCAGGACATGGCAGCTGAGCCCCTTGGCCAAGACAGAGTTGCCTTGATGATGACGTATTAAATAAAGTGTAAAAAATGCTGCATGTCAGGCATGAGAGACAGAAATGAGAAATAGTGTTTGAGAAAGAGCCCTGCAAACACCAAGACCAGAGAAGAGGAGGAAGCATTTCCAGATGCCAGAGCAGAGAAGAAGACCATGGTAGCCTCCTGCAGTCCACAGAGGCACATCAGAGGACAGATCTGTCTTGCAGTCTATGAAAGACCCTATACTGCAGTAAGTGGACGTTCCCTAAAGAAGCTACAGTCCCACACAGGAGCAGTTTTTGAGGCAGGAGCTGTAACATGTGTTCCATGCTGGAACAAGTTTATCCTGAAGGATTGTACCCCAAGAAAACACTCACGCTGCAGCAATTGTCAAAGAACCGCAGCCATTGGAAAGGACCCACATTGGAGCAGTTTATGAAGCACTGTAGCCTATGGGAAGGAATCCATGTTAAAGTAGGTATACAATGTGAGAAAGGAGAAGCAGTCAAGTCAAATCTGTTCTTTCCGTGATGATAATTGCTATATAATCTCCCTGTCTTTATCTTCAACCATGAGCTTTTTAATCTTATTTTCTGCCTTTGTCCTTTTTAGGAGAAGAAGTAAGAAAGTAGCTGGATGGGCATCTGGCAGACAAAACCAGAATTTCAAACACACGTATTAACTTCTTTCAACTGCCTTATAATGCTCAAGTGGCTGGAGTAGTTATAGATGAAGTTTTATGAGCTATACTTATTTCCAAAACTTTGATAGGACTAAAACAAAACAAGAGTCCAAATATTTTATCAAATTACATCTAGAGTGAGTAGATAAATGTGACACAACCATTTCCTTTTCCCAAATTANAAAACCAGAATTTCAAACACACGTATTAACTTCTTTCAACTGCCTTATAATGCTCAAGTGGCTGGAGTAGTTATAGATGAAGTTTTATGAGCTATACTTATTTCCAAAACTTTGATAGGACTAAAACAAAACAAGAGTCCAAATATTTTATCAAATTACATCTAGAGTGAGTAGATAAATGTGACACAACCATTTCCTTTTCCCAAATTATCAAGAAAAAAGGTAACCCTTCTCAGACAGTTTAGACAGAGTACACAAAACCTGTGCTTATTTATATAGTGAGTAAATATAATCTATAAAAAGACACTTATTATAACAGTAGAGCAATATATCAATGTTGACATACACTATTTTTAACAATTCTCCTCTCTTTTCTAAGAGGCAGAATGAACATCGATAGTTTACCATTTTCAATAAATATGACAGTTCTGTTTTCATCTGAACAGGTTTCAGCAGGCAATTACCTGAGAAAATTATGCCATCACATCTGCAGAAGACATTTTTTGCGGAGTAAACCCTATTCTCACAGTCACACGTCTACTGCAAATGGGAAAGGTTAAGAAAACAAAATTGCAAACCTGAGATCCTCTCCATATCATATAAAACAGCCCAGGGGAAACTACAGCTCACACTGAAGATTAACGCTGCAATCTTTTTGGTGTGTAAAAGTAAGCTGTTGTCAGAGCTGTTAGTTCCATCAGGGAGCTTACCTGTGACCAGTGATTATTGCCATGTCTGAAATCTCTGTGCCTTACCACATACAGGAGTCTCTGTGCTTGGGAGATGTTTTTCAGGTTTTAAATAACACTACATGAGGAAGAGCTCCAATGAAAGCATCTTCAGGAACCAGTTTCATGGGAAGCTGCAAAAATCAAGAAGGAATCTAATCTAAGGTGACAGCTATGTGACAGCCAGAGGGAATATTTCCTTTAGCAATAAAGAAGAAAATCTAGAAACCTTGTGAAATCACTGAATGAACTGGTGAGAAGCAGGAACATCATTCTTATCTCTCTTATTGCCATATACAATGTTCCAGAAAGCATTGTTTGTTATCTTGAAAAAAGCTGACAAGTAAACAAGTCATATGTATTTCATAGTCTCTGTAGTATAGTTTGCTGTATATAGCTGCTTTACTCATATACAGAACTTCTTCCTCCTTGCCCTTTAAAGCTTGTTTGTAACCTAAGTTCCAAGTTCTATTATGCAGCACATGCAGGACAATCAGGCCCAGTCAGCATGGGTTTATGAAGGCTAGGTCCTATTTGACAAAACTGATCTCCTATGACAGTGTGACAAGCTTGTTGGGTGAAGGAAAAGCTGTGGATGTTGTCTACCTTGACTTTAGTAAGACATTTGACCCTGTTTCCCACAGCTCTCTCTTAGAGAAATTGGCTGTTCTTGGCTTGGATGGACATACACAACTAGGACAAAAGCTGGACTCTCTTCTAGCCAAAATTATTCTATGGTATTTCTAGTTTGAGAACACTCTAAGAAAACAAAATGCTAACCAATACTCCTCCTTGATAATTTGAAAATTGCCTTAAACACCAAGAAAATGTGGCAAATTTTTACTACACAAAGCTTCAAAATTCTTAATTCCTAAAACATATTATGAATAAAATATTTGCTCCCAATATACCTCTCTTACATTCTGAATGTTTTCATTCTCTGCTGTAAAAAACCTGTTACAAACCAGCTGAAAATATTACAAATAAAATTAGACAGTTGTCTAGGAAAAGTCAACAGGGAATTACAAAAGGCAAATCACGCCAGACTCACAACACCTTCTACAACAAAATAACATCTCCTGTTGATATAGGAAGACAGGTGCATGTTGTTTACCTGGACTTCAGAGAAATGTTCAACACTCTTACAGAGCCTTCTCCAGGACAAACTGTCAAGATACAGATTGGATGGGGGATCTGCAAGATGGGTAGGAAGTTGTCTCAGAAGCTGCACTCAGAACGTGATCAATGGTTTGTTACTCAGGTTAGCAGCCTGTCAGTCCTTATTTTGACTGTAATAATTTTCTTCCTAGTGGATGGTACAGCGCTTCTTTTGGATTGAAGAAGAGAATAATATTGATAATAGACTAATGTTTCAGTTGTTTCCCAGTCAAACAGATATTCTGCGCTCTATAATGTTAGGCTGAACAATAAAACTAGGGGGAAATGTCTGGGAACTGGTAGTCTGCTGCTTGGGGACTGGCTGGGCATTGGTCAGAAGGTGGTAAGTGATTAAACAGTGCATCACTTGTTTTTTATATTATTTTGTAATTATTTTGTGATTATTATTATTTTCCCTTCCTT
>WBNH01006060.1:0-29160 GCA_013401255.1 Urocolius indicus
AAAGAAAGAAAGAAAGAAAACTGTCCTAACCTTAGAGTATGACAGAGTACCAGGAGGGACTGTCTGAAAAACATTTCCACATTTCCAGAAAAAAACTGTTTGCTCTTTTAAACTCAAAGAAGAATGCATTGTTTTCTTTGTTAATCCCCCAGCCAAAACATTCCATTTGTTTCTTGTTTATCTGGCTATAACATGTTGTCATCTTTTCATCTCTTTGTTCAAATAAGGAATCTCTTTTCTTACTAGGGTTTTGGAACTCAAGTCTTAAACGTTAAGTGTAAATTCCAGTTCATGTCATATGTCATTGTAAATCTATTTTAATGGAATAATTTTAAATTTATTTGATGGATTTAATTCCATTAACACTATTTAACTGGGTAGAGTTAATTCCCTTCACAGTAGATAGTATGTGTCTGTGTTCTGGATTTGTGCTGGAAACAGTGTTGATAACACAGGGATGCTTTGGGTTTCGCTGAGCAGCCTTTACACAGAGTCAAGACCTTTTCTGCTTCTCACGCCACCTCACCAGTGACAGGGGTACACAGGGAATTTGGAGGTGACATGGTCGGGACAGCTGATTGCAACTGAACCAAGAGATACCGCAGACCATGTGGCATCATGCTCAGCAAATAAACCTGGAAGAAAAGGGGGATGATATTTAGAGCGATGGTGTTTGTCTCCCCAGGTAACAGTTACATCTGATGGCGCTCTGCTTTCCTGGTGATGGCTGGATACCTGCATGCGCATGGGAAGTGCTGAATGAATTATTTTGCTTTATCTTTTAAGCTATTTTTACCTGGATCCATGAGTTCTGTCACTTCTATTCTTCCAAATCTCTTCCCGATTTGACCAGAGGAGATTGTGCAGGTGTCTGTGTGGTGCTCTGCTGATAGCAAGCGGGTGTTCAGCAATCTTCAAGAAAGAGGAACGGTTACTTGAGACAGATGCCATAGCTCCAACACAAGCACAGTATTCCATTTAATTAAATTTCTATTCATTAAGAAGTAATGATAAAATGGAAACTGAATGGTGTTAAGACATGGATTGCAAAGACAATCAGTATTGGAGATGCACATAAAATCGTATAAATCAGTCTTTTTGGCTTTTTTAACCAGTTCTGCAGAAGGGAACTCTTTTACTTAAATACCTGTGTTTCCTTCAGTCGAAAAATATTTCTACAAGGATAAGAATATTCATTATATACTTATGGCTTACTATGATAGATTTCTTGTTTCCCATCTATTAAAAGCTCAAATCATTATTAAGGAGAAAAGGAAAATAATTTTCTTTCAGCTACAAATCAAGCAACAGCAATAGCAAATGAAAAATAATTCAGAAAATAATCCATGGGTATCTATATGTGGCAAGTTATCTATTTGCTGAACACTTGAAAAACTGTAACCCAACTGGGATCAATCTGTAATACACATAAGGAAAAAGACCAGGAACAACATCCAAAGCTGACTAGTCAAAGAGAGGTGCTTTTTTTTTTCATGTCAACCTCAATGGACTTTTGATTAAGCCCTAAAAACTGTATAATAAACCTAGCATGCTGTGCTCAAAGGTGAATCTTAAAATGAAATATAGGCTATGCCAAGAACAACCTGAGAGCTTCAATTGAAAGTTTAATATGTTACAGATGAAAGAAATACAGATTTTAAAGGGTGCTCTGAAGAAGTAATTACTAAAATACAATTGATCTTTTAAAATGCAAGCACATTCTTGTGATGAACAATAACTACAATTGAGGAGATACATACAACTCAAAATGTCTAATTAATGCCTAAGTAAATAGTAGGCATCGTCAATAAAAGCACCAACTGTAGTCAGGCAAATTCTGTGATAATCTCTAAAGACTTTCTGAAGTCATGGGGATAGAAGATAGACAAACACAAGTGATCTGAATGAAAAACTGAGCTCACATCAAAAGTTTCACATTTGATGTGATAGTACATGAAGTATCTACTCTTGCTGTCCTCATTTGTTCTGTTCAATGAATATGGATTACCACTGCTACACTTGAAGTTAAGATGTATTACAGGAATAAATTCAATGTGGATTATATGATGTGAACTTCTTATTGATCAACTTGCAGAAAATGACCTCAAAACTACTGCCAGCCTTATATGATTGGAATTGTTTTATTGTTGTTGCATCCAATTGTGTTAAATCTATCATTATAGATGTGCTAGTGCTGCTAGGAAGCAATTAGGATTAAAATTGTTCTAGTAATTGCTCACACTCTCTCCCCAATAGGCATTCAATTTTCTTTGCTTTAAACTCCGGCACTTCGAAGAATTGGAAGAAGTTTAAATAGCACATGACACTGTATCTGTGATAAATAAATACCAGGGAAATAAAGGTTAAATTGTCAAAATAGTTCCTTGTCACTGACAATGTAGATATTAAGGCCCTTCTAAGTAAATTTGAGTGGCACAAGGCAAGTACAAAACCACATTATAAATACCCAAGTGTCATAAATACAAAAAAAATGTTGCAGTCACTTTCTAAAAAAGGTAGGCAGTTATTTAAACAAAAAGTAATAAATTATTTCATTTTTGGGTACTGAGCACTCTTAAGGAGACTAACTCAGAACTGAGATCTGTGACAAAACACAAGATGACTATAAGCCTCAGAACAAATCGTTGACAAAGCAATCAGAAATTTATAAATAAACAAGCTTACACATTTCAAAATGAATCTTAAGTGTTAACAAGCCTTTGATCCTATCAAAACTTCACTACAGCAAATATTACCAGTCTCACATTAGGAAAAGCTGCTCTGTTGCAGTTTAAGCCTTGTTTTCAGGAGTAACATTAGAGCAAACATAGTGAAGACAGGAACAGAAGTAGCACTGATTAAAAAGAGTTATTCATGTGTACAACAAACAACTCTATCAAAATAATATATGGTGGATAAAAGTTGAAGTCTGTATACAGACTTGCATGACTCCAGTTAACAAGGAAAGGCCACAAAAATTTCTGGCTTTAGTCATAGCTGTGAGGAGTTGCCTGACTTCATGTAAGAGGAACCCACAGCTATCTGACAGCAAGCACAAAGTATTTGCCTGAGTAAGCCTAGCGAGCACACAGCCAGAGCAAAGGCCTGGTAGTCCAAACAACTAAAGGCATGATTAAATTATACTGCACTACCAAAACATTGCCACTTTTCAACACTTTGTGGCATGATCATGAAAACAAAACCACCATTACGTCAAAAACTCAAAGCTTATACAGCATCACAGATACACTGGGAGAAAGACAAAAGACATCATCATTTGATGTACAGGAACTGTCATCCATGCACATAGCTAAAAACAAGAGGTAGCAGAAGAATCTAAAGAGAAAGCCCTGCCATTAGCCCTGCCATTAGATGAAATGATGGCTGCAGAAGGACAAATTCTGTTCTGTGTTTTTTAGTATTGCTCCTAATCTCAGCAGGTTTAAGACATATGATACCTCATTTAAGAACATAATGCAGTAAAATTTGGTTGTACTTTGCAGAATTTTAACAGCAGCAAAAATGTCAAGCAGTTTCCAATTTAAAGTGTAAAATTTTGGAATGCCTCCTCAGCAGCACTTCATCTTATCTACTAACCAACTAAAATCTCCTTAGAGTGATCCTTGAAGTGGGTTTTTCATTGAGTCATTGCACAGTATCTTTAAATAGTTGGCTACATAAACATGGTTATTTATGTTTATAGAGTATCACTGAGTCTGTGAATATATGGCTCTAAGTAGCTATCAATCACTGATCAATATCAGACCATCAGCTGTAATAGTACTTTGAATGAAAACTGTTAAAAAATTACATTATAAATAAGACTGGAACCATTGTGATCATGAACTAGACAGCTAAGAAACTCCAGACCACAACTGTCTACAGCACAAGAATTTAATTCCAACAGTTTTCCACCAAAAAGTCTCAAATTCTAAGGTATTGTTGATAAAAAAGCACCTCGAAATCTAAAACTGCTTGTTTCTCCTTAATTATTTAACTATCACCAATTAAACAGCTGGATGCTGTTTCAACCTGCTCTGAGCTGATTATATAAAATGGTACCATATGGCTACTTGAGCCTTTCCAGGCACGTCACAAAGGTGAGGTGCTCAAAGAGTCAGATAATGCTGATTCAAAATACAGAAATAATCTGGACTGCTTACAGGTCTCCCTTTTGTCAAAGGAGAGTTGTGGCAGATCTCTATAAATTATAACTGAAACCAACCTTCTTTCACAAAAAAAGGTGACATTTGCAACACAACAGAGAAAGGAAAGAGAGTAAAGACATACCATAACCAAAGTTACAATAATATCAGACAAGACTTACTTTGAATTAGATACGTTTATCAGTTCAACTGATTTAAGATCTTCCAAATTACATTAAACTCCTTTCATTTATAAAAATATTTTCATTGCTGTATTTGTTAAAAAACAAATAGGAGAAAAATAAAGACTGAAATACTGTAATATTTATGGAGACAAAATATTAATTTTTCACTAACTTTAAATAACAGGGTCCATACCAAACATTGGAGTGCAAAATCATCCCAATTGAGGAAACTGGAGACAATATTCAAGGATTTGTTTAAAACTAAGCACCACAACTCTACTGCTCACTGAAGACCATGCGCCTCAAATTGCTTTCAGTATTTTTCTATATTTTGATTTTTCTATATTCTGATGCATTAGTCATCCATCAGCTGATTTTCTTGAAACTAAAATCAATCCACATGATATCACCTCTGAGGTAAGTCATTCTAAAATAAAAGAGCCCAAGTATTTCGGGTTATCAGTTTCTTCTCAGATGGAGTTGTTTTTAAAGGATCAATAAGAATAACTACTAAAAAGTAACTTCTGTATGCCCAAGAGTTTAATTAGATTATTAAGTCCTCCTTTGCTCCATCTCCTGTGTTTTCTTCTACTCTTCTTGACACTATTTCATGGAAAATAACAAAGATAGAAAACTGTTGGTTTCTTTCATTGCAATGAATAGTAGTACATAAGTAATCATATGTCATCACATCAACATCTTTAAATTTAGGCAGAATTTGAATATTATAATTTATTTCTCTTCTGTGTCTTCATGAAAATATAATTCAAATACTGACATTCCAACTTTTTTTTTTTTAAGCACATTGAATAATATCTTTTAATCTGAAAAAGAAGTGAATTAAAGCACAAAACAGACAAACAACTCAAAGTTGAATTTGGAGGCAATGGAACATAACCAAAGAAATCTCGTATTGATATATGGAAAGCCAGTTAAACACAGTGCAGTTAAACACTGTTTTACTCTCATTTCTTATACATAAACAAATAGAATAAAAGTTAGTCTTACCACCACTAAAATGGGAATTTTTTTGCTTCTGAAGTAGTTTTGCAATCAAACATTCTTTTAGCACTAGATCTAGATGCTAGAAAGAATGAAAAAATTCTAAATGCCAAGCTCCTGTACTCCTGAGTTTAAGAAATCAGCTGTAACTACTCTCTCATCCTGTCTAAAGAGACTTAACATTCCCCATTTAATTTCATCTATTTTTCACACTACCCATATTCATGGTTTTGAACTTACTTGTGAGTAGTACAATTTTAAACTTTAATGTATATTTCCTTCATTTTCTTAGATATAATGTTCATGGGCAAAAATACACAATATTGATGTTGTGCACCAGTAACGAGAATACTAAAGTAGATAGACATTTGAGGCAAAAGGTTGACTTTTTTACCATTTTTGATTTCTTGATATAAAAGATGAGTCCAGTAACACCATCTTTCTGGTAAGGATGAATTTGCTAAGATATAAACTCGATATCCTGACTCGGTATTATATTTATTTTATTTTTTAGCAATGGAGTCATACAATATCTCATCTTCTTTTCACAAAGCTGACTTTCGTGATTTTAAAAGTGGATCAACATTTTTCAAGGCAAATATTCTGGACCAGAAATAATGCAGCTGGGAGAATAGGACTCTTGTGCTTTGCCTCTTTAAAAAAGAATGCATTTTTAAAGGTTTTGTGTAGTCAGATCAACCTCCACCCATTCCTCCTCAGCCATATTTCACATTCAATGAATACTATATTTCTGTAGTGTTCCTTTGGTAGGTTGATTAGAGTTACCACTGTAGGACTATGCTAATAGTTGGTATTTCATATTCCAAGCTATAATACATTAAGTAGCTTGCATTTACAAGCAAACAGACATGCCACCTAACTAGTATAAATAACAGGCCCTGCTGTGATCTGCACAGTGTGTATTCAGCAAAGGTCCTCCTTTTGGCACACTTTCCCTAGCATTTCCACTAATGCTGGGGGATTTGGGTTTGGTATTTTCAGCTGCATGCTTTTAAAGAGGAAGTTTCCAGTTACTTTTTCTCTGTAT
The DNA here is from genome assembly GCA_013401255.1 of Urocolius indicus. Taxonomy (NCBI): domain Eukaryota; kingdom Metazoa; phylum Chordata; class Aves; order Coliiformes; family Coliidae; genus Urocolius; species Urocolius indicus. Next base: position 6,381 of record WBNH01006060.1, read on the forward strand.
TGAAGAGACGATACGTTAAATGTTTAACTATAACAGTTTATGATATGCTGTATTTATTTATATGCAGTACTTAGTAATATAATTTCTTTGCCCCAACAGTACTGACAGGATTACTCAACTGTCATTTGGATCTTTATGTTATGTTTTATTAAAACTTTAGCAATTAAAAAGCTCAGCAATAGAATTAGATGCTTGTTCCCACTTTGCATTAACCTTCAGCTTTAGAAAACCTCCCACAAACTTCAGGACCATATCTTGATTCATATATTATACATGGAGGAATTTACCACATATTATCAACTTAAGAACTCTGAGAAATTCTGCATTCTGGAAAGTGATGCAGTTGAACAGATGTCCCCCTTATGGGAATGTATTATTTTTAAGATTGAAATATAAGTCTTTGTAAGATTTGAACTGACTTGATTTTAAAAGTTTCCAAAATCTAATTAAGACATGCATGACTGCTCACCCCAAAGAGGTTTTTTTTTCCCCTTAGTCAATAAATAGGACTTTAAGCTAAAATTTTATAACTTCTGCAACTAATGTACTACAATTCTAAACCAAATGTTTCAATTTTCAGTGGAGTTAAGGCTAGCTTACTCAACGAAAGTAGAAGATGCCACAGAAAAATTCTTGTTTTTCAAGATTCATGAATTGCTCCTTATTTAAAACCAAAGTAAAAATGACAAGGAAAACCTCAAAATCCCTTTCATAGATTGTGTCACAGCACATTTTGCCATGCCACTTCCCATTCTCTGCTAGTCCCAAAAAGACTACCAAATTACTGAATTTTAGGTAGCATGTGAACATTATCTGGTATGCAGTTTTGAAAATGGAGGAGACACTTGAATGACTTGTGATTTTTCTGCAGCAAAGCCACAAACTACAAATTTATTCTATCATGTAGAATAGATAACTGATAGTCTAATTTAAAGTAAAACTTAAGATTATTGACTCTGAGTTTGTACAAAAGATGGTTACAATGAAGTCTCAACTAGGTTGAAGTTTACTAAGTGCAAACATCATGTAAATAATAGATCTGTAAAATACAGAAATAGATCTAACAGTTGAAAACTTTCACTTAGAAAAAAAATTATTTTATAACCTGTGCAACAGTCTATACATGGAATAAAGGTAAAGAAAAGTAGAATTAAAATGAAATTCATATATTGCACCACTAAACTGTATGATTTTCTTGTTACTTGGTCACCTCACATCTTATTAACTGAATCCTTTCTTGCAACAAACCTAACACATAGAAAACCTCATAGCATTTTTTTTTATCGAATCATAGAATCATTTAGGTTGGAAAAGATCTTTAACATCATGAAGACCAATTGTTAACCTAACACTATCAAGTCCACCACTGAGCCATATCCAAGCACCACATTTACATGTCTTTTAAATACTTCCAGGAATAGCGATTCAACCTCCTCCCTGTGCATCCTGTTCCAATGCTCTATAACGCTTTTGGTGAAGTTTCCCTAACATTCAATCTAAGACCCCCTGGAATAACATGAGGTTATTTCCTCATTACTTGGGAGAAGAGACTGACCCTCACCTCATTACAATCTTCTGTAAGGTAGCTGTAGAGAGTGATCAAGTCTCCCATCCGCCTCTTCTTCTCCAGACTAAATAACCATGGTTCCCTCAGCTGCTCCTCATAAGACTTCTGCACCCGATCCTTTCCCAGCTTCATTGCCCATCTCTGCACATACTGCAGTACCTCCACGTTCTTCTTGTAGTGAAGGGCCCAGAAATTAACAGCACTCAAGGTGCAATCTCACCAGTGCCAAGTACAGGGGGACAATCACTTCCTTGGTCCTGCTGCTCACACTATTTCTGATACAGGCCAAGATGCCATTGGCCTTCTTGGCCACCTGGGCACACTGCTGGCTCATTTTCAGCTAGCTGTTGATTACCACCACCAGATTCTTTTCTATTGAACAGTTTTCCAGCAACTCTGTCCCAAGCCTGTAGTAATTGTTAAACACTGTATGACTGAAAGAATTCTGCACCTCTATGAGGATATCCAGCATCACCAAGATTAAAGCCTCTAAAAAACAGTGTTTTGTGTTAAAGTCACAGCATATGATATTGCTGGGTTTTAAGCTTTATTAAGGCCAAATTTTATGAAAAACACATCTTTTTTTTTCTTTGCTTATAGGGGAAGATATACTCCACCTGACATTGAAACGGTACCTCATCTTTAATAGGTCTTTGTATTTTAAATTTAAAATTCTAATTGCTGTACTCACTATATAACTAAAAAGAAACATTATTTTAATTGTCCTCAGACTCTAAAAGTAATACTGACAGGCAGCTGCCTCCATTCTCTTGTAAGATCTATAAAAGTCTCCTAAAAGGACAAGAAAAGTTTCATGAAAAACAACATAACACTGAAATTGCACATTAAAATGTTGTTATGATGTTTTATGATAACTTAACAACAGGGATGTTTTTAAAACCTCTAAATCATGATGATACAGCTTTTCAGGTACTATTGCACTTTTATAAAACATATTAAAGCTGTTCCTAAAACCATAAAACTAGCCCAACCTGGGAAGATAAAATGATCCAAAGCTTACTTTACTCCAGGATATTGTGTAACATCTGGACAAAAATTCCTCCAGTTATCAGCAAGCACCTACGCTGCAGTAAGGGGATTAACAGAAAAGGTTCTTCACTTTCTTTCATGAGTTGAAATGAATTCAGAAGTTAACCTTTTATTGAATTTGCTTTAATGAGATTTCAGCTAAATGCTGCAGATTGCATTTCCTTTACCCATGTTGAGGAAAGTTTACACTTCTTCCACATTCACTTAAATGCTTTTGGAAGAGATGAGCTGTTCCCCCGCCCCTCCTCACAAAGGCAAAAAAGCGTATCTAATTTAAAGCTCTCCATAGTGTACACAGGTGCACTTTCCTTCATACCAGTGCTCTCTTCTGAGGCAGGCATCAGAACGGTTACCAGATGCCTGCAAACAGATGTGTTGATGTGTTTGCTTTGAAACACAGCTATGGAGGACAGCAAGGAATGAATCCAAGGGAGAGGCACATCACACAGAGGTTCCAATACTTACCTTTCCCATAGTAGTTTGGGGCTTTTTTTCTTTGAATTTTTAAAAGAATATTTAAGTGATATTTCCTAACTTGACTTCTGTGTAAGAAACAGGGAGAAGTTTATCAAGAGCATCACTTCATGGAGATATGTCTTCTTCTTCCCACCTACAACTGCTGCATGGAAAAGGACCTCAGTTGGCCACTACCCTCTATAAAGCTGCACAACAGAAAGGGAAGAAGGCATGAAATCTGTATGAAACCTAGCACAGGTGACATGATTGTAGCTGGAGTTATTTCTTTCAACTATTTCAGTTTAAGTATGCTGAAGAGATTGTAAAAAAAAGTATTAATAGTTACCACAATAGTTATATTAGTAGAACTTAATATATTAATAGTAATTTTTATTCTGACTATAGCAAGACCTCATGAGGAATCTTTATATGCATAAGGATACAACAAACTTAGCATGGGAAGAAGTTAAAGTAATGGCTGTAAAACGTGAATAGTTGATGGAACTAAGTTAAAGTGAGCTGGGAAACATAGTATCCCCAGTGGCTGAAGTAAAACAAAGGCTGCTACCTAAGGAGACATACTAGTAACATCTGGTTACATATTTAATTGAACACATACTCTTTAAAAAGATTTTATCACTAAACCTGTCTTCAAATTGCCAGACTGGGGATTCTATAAATAAGATCATTAAACAGAAATGTGAAGAACTCAAGGCAGGAGGGCACTAAAAGTGCGAGTACCAACAAAGCAGAGGAAACGTGAGATGGCAGGAATTATGATTTTGTTTTGATTTTTTTTCTTGTTATGAAATATTTTAGTGTTATATAGTAACTATAATTGCACTTTTTATTTAAGAACATTAGCAGTACTGGACCTTTGGATATTCCTTACATCTCATGGAAAGTCATGAGTCTGTTTAAAAGCTGATGCTTTTATCCAGAAATCTCAAAGAAATATATCCTATTCAATTCTGCAGAAGCTTCACACTTAACACAGAGAAAACAAGTAAAACACATCATAACACATGACAATAAACTCTATCTCTGCCAGAAGATACCATCACTGAGTCCTCTACTCTGCACAGTTCTGTTCAGGATTACTTTAGGGAATTATAAGCACACAAAATCTATTCAGAGTGGATGTAACTTGAGTCTGTATTTGAATATGTCTCCTTCTTGTAAACATTCTTATACAGAGAAAAGCTAATTAAAGCCTAATATGCTCTAATAATTAACCTGACTAACCTGACATATTCTGTGGCTTGATATGTGTAATTCATACATGTAATTCTCAAATTCACATCTGAGAATTACACAGTAGCAAATTCAGTAAATGAAGCCTTTTTTCTTTCTCATCCTTAAAGAATCTGAGCCTTAAGTACAATGAACAGTAAAAATGGCTTAGTTCTCAGCCCTCTTATTTCATAGGTTTAGCTGTCTCAGTCTCTTTAGTTTCTGTACAAGCTTTCCTAAAGAATCTATCTCATGTTAACGAATATAACCATAATTATTTAAACAAAAAACCAAAAAGCATTCTTTCAGGGATTTTGGAGATCTTTACCCAAGAAAAACTTGTTCCCTATTAACATATGACACAAAATTAATTGAAAGAAAAAATATTTTGGAGGTGATATTACCTGGAAATACTATCCATATAGAAATTAATGTGGGAAATCTACTAAGTGATCTAACTCATTACGTGAAACATATCCTGGGATTAATTCTGATTTTTAAAATATCAAGGAAAGGAAAAGTAAAGTAAACTAAACTTGTAAAATACAGACAAGCTATTTTAAGAGATTTTAAAAGTGAGACAGATCAAATGAGTGAGTAAACCTGCCACATAATTAGAATGAAAGAACAAATGCTACATAAAATATGCAGACCTTATAAAAATACAGGAAAACTATATCACAGAACACTAGAAAATATATCTGCCAAAATGCTGAACTACTTAACATTTCTACAGCTTCCTACTCATTTTGTTCTTTGTTATTTGAATGGCAATAGATAAGCACCAGAGTGAAATGACTATCGTACAGCTCACCATTGTTGACATGAGGGTAACATAAGGGTTCACATATGTCTCACTGTGAAAGTTATTTCAAAATACAATTGTACTGGCACAGTAAAGAGAGAGTGCTTTAACCTACAGAGTTGCAAAAGAGCATTTCATTTATTGCATTCTCTGAAAAATTTTCCTTTAGACCACTTGTTCAACATTGACCAAAAAAACCACACCACCTATAATTCCTTGGGTTTCACTGACTGAATTGTAATGAAAGCAAGAAGCAAACTACATTTTCATGAACTTGAAACACTGCAAGTTTTTAGTAATGTATGATGGATAGATAGGACTGTTTACTGAAGTGGCTGATTGTGATTATTTACCCTTAATATACTGCACTGTTTTGTCCACTGAAGTTTCAAGACTACTTTCAAAGTTCTCTCATTATCATTGCTTACTTGGGTGACTCATAAAGCTATGAATGAATTATCGTAAGGTAATTGTACACATCTTATATTTGTTTTGTATTACAAAGGCTTGTACAAAGCTCATCTATTTCAGCAACCAAAAGAGATAATGTTTGTTAAAATGTGAAATCCCTAGCTGCTAATTTTCTAGAGATTGACTACACATATTACCAGGACAAACAAAAAAATGACTATGTAAAAAGAAAAGAAATCACCTAAACACTAAAAATAAATGTCATTCTAACCAGTCAGTTGACCACCTAACTATCTGGTAGCTCTGTGATGAAAAATAACCAAGTAGGAATCATATTTTAGTGAAGGAATACGCTCCTAGAAAGACCTAATAGTTGTAACTTATTTCCCTTTTTCTACCATTATACTCAGGAATCAAATCCTGTGTTCCCTCTGTATACTGTAGCCCAGCACTCATTGTCTTCTCCAAAGACTTTGTAAAGGTAAGTAAAGGAGAAAGGTTGCTTTGCAGATATATATTCTTTATATACACAGACCACAATGAATGGTGGTTGTGACCAAAAAAAGAACATTGGCTTCCTCAAAGAATTTTGCTTCATGTTTCTCCTACTCATTTCAGAAATCTTCAGACTGCAAGGAACTATAGCAGAAATTCACCAAAAGTCGTCATTAAGTCATCCTGATATCAAAGCAGGATGAAAGCATCTCATTGGGCTTTTGTCTTTTCACAGGTGAGAATAGAAAACAGGACATGACTAATAACGTCAAACTGAATTGATCAATGAGATATATCTTCTGCTGTCTCAAAGCAGTTCATTGGTATAGTGTGTTGAGCTTTCCCTACAGCATCAGGCTCCTCAGTGTCTAACATTCCTTTCACTATCAAAGGAAACAGACTTTACCCTGATTATATCCACTCTTATTACATTTGGAATTCATTTATTTATTGCATTCTAAATGTTAATTCTCCTGAATTTACTATTGATGGAATAAACAGAAAGCATGCCCATTCCTTCCTAGTTGCCTAATACAGTGTTATTACCTGCCAGTAAAAAGGGAATAGCTCCTGTTTTCCACTCACCAGAACGTGCCAGAACTGGTCCAAAGACTAGTGCAATTAATCACAAGAAAAACCAAGCAGTGTCAACATAATACTACTGTTTGTTTGGAAAAAAAAACTCCACAAATAACCAGAAATGTCCTACGGGATGTTCCTTTGCCACTGCTGAGGGCTACATTTAAAGACAAAATTTGGTCTGAGCTAACTAGCACAAGCTAGCACATGCCTCAGATCACTGGCTTCTGTAAATCACATCCTTGATAGGAACCACATAGTACATACTGTGCTACAAATTTAAGTGCTCATTCATTTCAGTTGCTAAGAAACATTTTATTATATATTGTAAATCACAGCTATAATTCTACCCTTGCATAGCTCTTGGCACTAATAAAACAATCCTAAAAAACTATCAGTAAAATTTCAGCAAACGCTGATGGCAAGATGTTCCTAAATTTGTAGAATCTTTGGCTTAGATTAAAGTTGCTTGGAGCAACAATTAACTGGGAAGGAAAGTTTGTTAATCATTGCATGTAACATGTGATGCAGATACTGAATGATAAGAAAATTACAAAATAAATCCATTCAATCCATGCATTGTGATTTACTAACTGATGAAAGGATATGCAAGCCTCAGATATCAGGCCATAAGAGGAAAAAAAAAAAACAGCCTACTTGGGCAACCACTTCTCTCTCGAGGTTTTAATTTAATAGTCTCTTGTGCCAAGTAACAGATTCCAGGTAGCCGACCCATATCATCCTTCCAGCCAAAAAGCCTGCTGCTTGGCTGCATCTGTGCTTTCAGTGCCAATGAACTGCAGCTTCTATTCCCAATCTCCATAAAAAAACAAACTTTCCATAGGTTTTTACGTGATTTGTTTATTAGTGCTGGAAAAGAGACTCAAAACACTGTTCCCACTGAAAATGTTCCTCTTAGAGTAGCAAGAACAAATTTATTTTTTGCCTACAGCAGGTGTTATTCAGAAAACTTTTAAAAAAGTGTTTAAAATGCTATAAAAGTAATTATCTGGAAGTTTTATATAGTTTTCTGCATAAATTATATTAAAATATTTTGCTCCTGCACCTGCCTACTCTTTATATTAGCATAATTATTCATATCTTAACAAATACTTTGGTGGTACTTGTTTATATGAAAGAAAAACAGGAGCTTTGTCCATCTGTAAAGCATCTGCCATGAGAGAAGATCTCCTGTCTTTTCATTCTAAAAAAAAAGTAAAGGTTAGTTGTTTTTTTTTTTTTTAAATCAGAACTTTTCTTATGTACTTTATCTTCATGTAGGAAACACATGGATTTATTAAGCTGAAACGTGTGTTCTGGTGAGTATTTATCTGAACAATGAGGTTAAAAATCATACCTTTAGTAATTGCCGTAGGAAATCATAGTCACTACAGGCTAACATTATTATGACCATCATATGATCTTCACTTGAAAAAGAGCTCCCTAGTGAAAGTACATTTGTCTCAGACGTGAATATGCTGGGAAGAGGCAACATAATTTCAAGAGACCTTTGGACATGTGTAGCCTTTGTATAAAGGCGATACAGTATCCATTGGCAACAGAAATAAAACAATTTGTCATAAAAGAATTTAACACTAGGCAATTAAAAGCTTTTCATACCAATATACATTGAAATGTATGTTAAAATGTTCTTCACGTTGACTAGTATTGGCTTCTGGATGTTGTGGACATGATAGCATTTCTAAAGGCATTTTACTACCGTGTGGAAAACTCTTACAGGAGTCTTAGAGGCAGCAAGACAGAAAAAATGTGTTTTTTCTGCCATCATCTCAGTGCTGGATCATTAGGAATATTTCTGTTAGAATAGTATTTCAACTTCATCACTTTCACAAGAGATTTTTTTCCAAATACGTCTGAAAGTTCAATCTAGGAAGGGAAACAAAAACTTAAAGTCATGTTACATAAATAACAATGCCTTTGAAACTGTGACATGAGGATATTAGTTGACTTGAATGATGGCTTTGTAATACTGTGACACATTTTTGGATGGTAAAAAAGATTTACAATATGGAATTAGAAATATCAAGTTATTTTGTGACAACAAAATTTACATATGTGTTCCAAGAACATCTTAAAGACAAATTTAGGACAGAGGACATTTTCATCCCACTGTATTTAAGAAGAAAACTTCATCAGAATTTAGCAGAACCATATAATTGGGCTTCATTGTTGGGAGTTTCTTTCTGGTACTACAGGCAACTGTTTGGATTGTCAAAGATATGTAAGTAGTTTTAAGAAATGTGTCAAAGTGACACAAAATATTTTCTAAGACTTTACTTTTTCTAGTTATTGTGTATCTTATTTGGCAAGCTTTGTTACGCCCCACAACAAATTTTTACTTGCTAACTTTTTCATCATTCAGTCTTGTCACATAAAAATCATGCCAAGAACAAAATCTGCATAAAACCTGAGCAACAAATTTTGTGATCATTTCAGCTTTCAGAATGGATCAAACACCTCAGTAATCAGTAGCTCTGGCCAATAATAACGCAGAGATTGCTCCTCTAGTTAGTTTACCAGTCACATAATCTCAAGTTACATTATGTATATATATTAGAAATTATATAAACACAATCATAAAAACCTGAACCAGTCAAGTTTTGTGTTCCATGAAGTTGTGCTAGTCTGTATCTGAATCTTTCAGAACTAGCTTCTAAATCTCCAGAGGCATCTAAAGTAGAAACGTACTTCAAGATCTAACACATTTCTTTTATAACTTTGCATACAAGAGAGGGGAGATATATAGAAATAAAACTATTACAGTATTAAAAAAATTAGATCTATTTCAGGATGGTCATGTGTCTACAGATTATCATCTCATACTCTGAACTCAGAGTTCAATGTCACTACTATTTCTTGTATCTGTTACCTTCTCTGAAAATGCAACTCTTTATCCCAAATAATCTAATAAAAAAAAAAAAAAAAAAGCAAATTTTGCCAAGGCACTAATAAAGATCCACAGCTGAAAGTACATTAATTTGGAGAGAAAAACTAACTTCCCCTCCCACACAATTTGATATATATTTTCCTGCTTTAGTGCTTACTTTCAGTAAGTTCTGTACATTGTTCATCTGGTATTGATTTCTTTCTTTCCATAGCTTGTATGTTTTCATATAAAATCAGTCCATAAGGATAATTTTAAACCCAAAACGATTATGTTTCTTTTAAAACAAAGGAGTATTGCCTGGCAACAGCAGGTATACTTTCAAGAGAGTAACATTAACTGAATTCCAAGTGCATTCTTTCAAAAATATTTTCCTGACCTCAGGACAATACGTCAGTATTTATCAAATTATTCCTACACACATCACTTATGAAGATGGGGGGGTGTATATACACACATTGTTATCTTTCCCTAGCTTCATGGCTTTCACTGTAGTTGAAGCATAACTTACTGAAGCCATACCAGATAACAACAGCTAACAGATGTGACTGAGCACATCCAAATCTTCCTAATCCTATAAACTATTTTCAATTTGTGGCATTGACTAAGGAAGCAAGAAAATGTGGCAGGGATCTAGTGGGAGACAAACTGAGAGCAGGCTTGTAAGAAAATATTGAGTTCTAGATAGTTAAGAGTAGCTGAGGGTCTCTGAAAGGCCACAAGATAACAGCAGACCTATGAGCAGGACTAGGGATTTCTTTACCTTGCTCTGTTTTCCAGTACAGCTACTACCCTTCAGCCTGTCTCCCACTCCAAAGTCCAGCCAACCTTCTCAGAAGGCTTTAGGTTGCTGAAAGAAGCAGTTTTCTCTCTTCCAGCCCATCATGCTGTAGCTTCTTAGTGGTTGGGGAAATGACTGGAGAAGACACCAGAGGATACTCCTGAAGATTTCTGGGAGGTTTTGCCTGTTTGATCTCAGGAATATTAACAGGATAGTGATTGCTGTTCCCACTCCCTAGCCATAGGGAAAATTAATCTGTTACTTCCTACATCCTGCTACTCTCAGTAGCAGCTACTCTCATTACCATAAAATTGGCTGTGGTGTAAGAGGTGAGAAAGTTGGGCCAATCCAGCTCCCTTTGTCTGAGGAATGATGTAGAGAATCATTAAAGAAAAATTATTCTTCTTATGTGAAAGATATAACAATAAGGGGAAATGTCAGCTGCAAAATGCATACAGTCACTTAGAGAGATTACTGTAAAGAGATAACCATCCTTTAAATAAAAGTGAAGAAAGAACTGTAAAATTATTTTAATCATCCAATTACATTTACTTACTCGGTATAATACTATATATATAATACTTTGATTTTAAATTGAAAAAAGGAAGAAAATTACTTAATTACCTGTTCTTATCAGGTCCTAACCTTCCTGTGGTAGATTCTGATTTTTTTTTTGTTACATATAATTTCATTTTTCTTTTACATACCATTCGATTCACTATTATAAGCATCAATATAATTTTTGTGATTCTAGTAATCTATGTACAACAACACACAGGAATCAGTTTTAATTATTAAAAACCTTACATTAATTCAAACTTGGGAGAAAAATCTCCCTGGATGTCTACATTAAGTAGAACGAGAATCCTAAATGATTTAGCAACAGTCATGAAGCTACACAAAACTTTAAAAGCTTACAGGCTTCAAAAAGTTGGGGTTTTTTTTCTTTTTTCTCTGATGATTCTGCATACTTTTGACCTTGTCGTGTAAGTACTGAACCAAAGGAAAGAGACAGAAAAGGTATGCCTTCAAACAAAACCAAGATCTTTAAAATACGTATTTGATTGATGGTTAGATTTATAGCTTAAAAGCCATAGTTTCAACAGCCACCCATTAATAGAAATTTTGAAGCTCTATCTTCTCACACAGGGGAAAGGCTTTTGTTTAGAAGTCAACACACCAGAGGAAAATTGGAGAACAATAGCATCACGATGGAGGTCCACAGGGAAAAATTCTGACAACGCAGTCATGCTTTCTCACATAGACTCAAAATTGTATGCTTAAGTAAAAGTGATCTTATTAATCGCTCCTGATTATCATACCAAACCTGACACACTAATTTTACTACAAAAGAAATTTGAAGTATCATTTCTATCTTCCCTTTGTTATGCTAATCAACATCAAAGGCTAAGTTACTTCACATCAGTACTACTTGCTAACTGATAATCAATCTGTCCATTTATTTTTTTCACCTGGACAAAACCAAGGTGCCTTTGGATTTCTCTATGTCTATCTTGTTTTGAGATGAAAGACAATTCCCTTCCTTGTTGACATCAGAAAATTTCCCTTTTTGAAATACATAACCTGAACTGTAGTTCAGAAATAGCATAAAATTTCTGGGTTTGGATTCTTGCTTCCTAATTTTTTTTTGTTTTAGTTTAGAAAGCTCTTGACATACAAATTTCTTCCTTATTCCTAAATTAAGAATCATATTTATGATGGCTTTTTCTCAGCAGAATTCTTTGAACATCTATTTCATTAATATTATGACAGCATGAAATTGATACACTTGGTATATAATGTTGGATTAAATTCAAAGTTATTTCTTTAACAGCTTCTTGGTTTTGTGAAAACTGATCTCTTTTGAGAGAGTAGTACTGAGGCAGGTAAAATTCTTGGTTAAATGAAACAGCTTAAAAGTGACACATTATAGCACAACTTCAACTGGTTTAAATAAAAAAGGGTATCCAGAAAAAGGGTAAATGATTTTCTAATGAGATATTATTGTTCATAGCCATAAGGATATAACCCTATAGAGCTAATTGCCTTGGACTGATTTCAATGGACATTTCCTTACGGAAAGCAGGGAGGATTTTATTAGCTACAGGATATACATTATGGGTAAACTGCCCACCGTTCCTACTAACAGTTTGATGTTTTTATAAAACTACTCAATTTGGGCTGAAATATTCCATTTTCTTACCTGAAAAATGTCAATCAAAATTTGTTCATCTGTTTCTGAAAATAAGAGCAAGGAAAATAACTTCTCCCCTTGTTAAAAAACGTACAGTAACCTTTTCTTCCATTATTTGTGTCATTTCTAATTTTGAAATTTGGCAGAGGTTACTGTGCCTGTCAAAGGTGGATCTTTTGCCATCCATTTGAAAGTTCCCTAAGTTTGACAGTGATAGCCTTTGAAAATTGCATCTTGCCTATGCTCAACAGATAATTACTAGTTCCTCAAACCTAAATTTCTTTAAGAACTCAAACATGTCAACCCTGGTTAAGATCAAAGGATCAAAGTTTTGTAACTATCAAAGCTATGGAGCCAAGTTTGTTATGTACAGAATGGTGAAAAATGCCACAAAGTTCTTTGAAATGGGCAGTCTGAGGGTGTTGGAGAGAGGCAAAGACTTGCAATAAAGACACATGGAGACTAGAATATTTCTGCAAGGAGATCTGTACTGCGTGCTGGGGCTGATAAATGAAAAGATCATTTTAAGAGAGGTACATATCAAAAAGTAGCAACAAATGAAGGCTGAAAACAGGAACCAATCAATAGGAATTAAATTCTGTAAGTTGAGGAAAAGGACCATGGTGAAGAAACAGAGTATAACAAAAGCTAGATGGAAATGAGAAAGGAACTTGGAGCAGGAAAAGTCTATACTTATACAGAAGGTAAGGCTCTTTGTGCAAGGCTAACAGAAGGGGAGAAGCAAAAGCAGAGAAAATACAATAGTAGCAGGCTGGAGGGCATGAAGCATAAAGTAGAAAGCTAAAACAAAAATAACAACAGCATCTTAATTTGTTAATAAAAAAATTCCATACCACAGCTTGGAAAATCATCCATTAATTACTTTGATTTGCTGCCTGGGAAACCTATTGCTACAGAGTTAACATATCACATGAACGGTACATAGAATCTTATTGTGCTGGTTGCTTACATTACAAGATTGTTTACATGACCAGAATGGACACAATGAATCAAAGCCAGTACCTTACAAATAATACCCCAGTAATCAACGTGTTGTCACATTCCAGCTGATTTTTCTTAACTATAAGGACAAAACCCACTGAAAATCTGTATTCTAGTACAATTAAAAAACTTAAGATATAAATGTTATCATTAAAATCTGTGCAACTGATAGCTAGGAGGTGATCTACATTTAGGATTGCAGCACACCACATTGCATGTTTTTCCCACTATTTTTCCCTGCAGGACTCATGACATATTTTGTTGACTTGCTTAATTAAAGTGCACTGAAGGATGCTGTTCATAGGACTTCTGCTTCACTTGTTGTAGGAGGTGAAAAATGAATAATGAATAAGGCAAGAAATTCAAGAATCAGAAAGGTCGTTTTACAGTCTATATTAGGGCTACACAAACTGAATGTCATCTGGCAGAGCTAAGTTGTCTGTGCCACAGAAGTCCTATCCATGGCTTGCCCAGAGGATCACTCATTTTTTCTCACAGTCTAGGAGCTAAACTAAATGCCTCAGAACTGCAACCAAAAGCAGTGGAAGTCACTGAAATAAAATGAACTGTTATGGCTTAAATTGGAAGATCAGAATACGGTTGCATTTCAGATTAGACCTCCAAACCGGACCAGGCTGACTTCAGTCTCTGCGCACTTTTTGCCTTCATCTATTAATAAGGAATGAATCAGTATGATTGAGAATAATGAGCACCAGCTCATCTTATAAGCTGTTCTGAAAATCTGTCAAGCTCCCAGAGGTTGTACAGATGAGCATGACAGAAACACAGAATCACAGATTACATAATAGTTCAGATGGAAAGAGGCAACAGGAAGCCACCTAGACCATTCCTCCAACCTAAGATCCACTTAAGTGCAGTTCTACCTTGGGGGACCTCAATTTGGTGTCATGCAAACGTATCATAGAATCACAGAATCAGATCCATATTGACTGTGGATGACGTGACACGAAACACCCTTGTATTGATAGATATGGAACTGGATAGTATAGGCATTGGATAATATTGATTTTAACTCAGTCCAGTTCCTTTCCAACTTTTCCCACCCACCAAGACATACTGTCGTTACACTGTGTTTTGCCTGAACGGCAATGCAATCTAAACTCCATGAAACTCAGACTATGCATTCACGAAGAGCAAATGCAACTGTCAGTTGTATAAGATAGTGTTAGTAACTGTATTACTTTAAATGTAACTAGACAGGAGAATATTTTATTTTGTCAAAAACATAGGGCTATCTACATTCAAACAAAGTTATATTTGGTTCTCCTGTGTGCAAATGAGACTCACTCCCAATAAACAAACTCAAAACAGTAAACAAGGAAAATAAGCTAAAACCCTAATACAATGCAGAGAACAGTAAAGATAACGCTTTAAAACAAACAAACAAAACAACATGACACTTATAATGTGCTCCAATAAAGAATCTAAAAGTATAATATCTGATTTCGTATCAACTGTTTGAAAAACACCTTCTGTCACCATTAATCCAATCAGTTAATTACCCAGTAAGGCTTTATTTATTAGAAGTGACAGCAGAATGGGATGGAAGGAGCTTGGGAAACCTCAAGGAAGTAATTAACTAGCATCCCCAGCATCTGAACATACCAATGAGCTCTGGCAGGGATTATTGAACTCACAGAAAGTGCTCAGACTACACGTTCTTGAAAGTTTTGTGTTTGGATTTTACCTCAGATGAGATACTTGAAGAACCCCAAAATGTGCTAGATGTCTAATGCTGTCTTAGATACATGGTTTTAAGTAAAAAAACTCACCGTGAGTCCTCAGAAATATAGTTGTGACATTCACAGTGGGCCCACAAATAAATGTCAGCCACAGGTGAAATACAAACTGAAGAACAGAAGGAAATGAGGAGAATTTAAAAAGAAGAAAGGCTAACTAGGAAAGAAAACAAAAAGAAAAAAGGAAATCTAAATTAAAATATTCAAATAACTGTGTTAATTTCCAGTCTAGAAGAAATCCTAGATGTGCAGATCTAATCAATTAGAAATGATGACACGATTTTATGTGTAAAGCTCTGTGGAGACAAGAGAATTTAACAGAAGAAGACATGGAAATGGGAAACACCATTTTAAAACAGTTTTGTGCAAATTTTGTAAATATTGTTATCAGCAGTACTTATATAAGGGTGTTCCTGTGTCCTGCTCAGAAATCACACATTTCAGGTCTAGTAATACCAACTACATTTCTGTCTCGGTGATTTATGCATTGAATTTATACTGTTTTCTCATTGTACATCCCGGTAGCCACTGATTCTTACTACAGAATATAAGTTTTGTCTTTATCTTACAGTTTCCTACTATTTCTGCTTTCTTGATTGATAAGAGTTCCTGATTTGCATCAAAGAATGTTTTCTTGTCATTCTGTACAGTGATTAAACATTTGTCCATTTATTAATGATTAATGCATTGATGAAATAATGTCTATATTGTCTGACAGACATATAGGAATTGGTCCTATTGCAACTGACATCATTGCATCTGACCCTTTGAAGCACTACAGAAGCACTATTAATTTAATCTTCTCTCCAGTTCTCTATTACTGCTTTTTCTTGTTCATTCAAATTCATCACCTTTCAAGGAATTCTACCATGCATTCTATCTCAGCTCCTTAAGGGAAGCTTTTATGGTAGCAAATATATTGCCACTTAATTACATTCTACTAAATTATTAGACTGTTCACTCTGGTTTAGTTTGTAAGGGAAAAAGGGAACTCTGTATATTTTGTTTATGAATTTCATATGCACAGCAGTTCACTGATTTGATACTGGTTTACTTCACAGCAAAGAGTTAAATTAAAAGTGATCAGGAGTGATAAAGCAGTCTGAAGAACCCAAAGAGCTCTCAAAGCTTACGTGCACTCAAATACATAAAAGACACTGGGATTTATTCTCCTCTGTATGAGACCAGGATAAAAGGGAACATGAAAGAGGGAAGTCTAAGAAAGAAGACAAGTTGAATGGGTTCTCAGAAGCTCCTCAGAGTGAGTACGCCAGTATAAATAAAGCAATAAAAACACACAGAAACTTCACTGAACAGGCTGTTTTCTCACTTTTGGTCAAAGATATTCATATTACCTTTATCAGGCATATTAACAAATACATATTTAACATTTTCATAATAATTATTCATCTTGCATTACATATTTCTGGATGTATAGATAAATAGCCTTTTTTTATCTTTCCTAAAGAACTCAATTATTTATCAGGCTGAGCCACTGCCACAGTGTCCCAGAGGAAAAACCAAAATCACTGGCCAAACTCATTGAGGCCTTTCAAATTAACACAGTTTGTACAATTTGAGGATGTAACCCAAGAAATAGGTTCATGTAGTCTCTTATAAAGAGAGATGGACAGCAAAATCAGTTCCCCATAGTGTGTATTAAAGAAGACTTAACATACAGCTTGCCATTTACACATGATAAACCTATTCTATAGACACAGTTAAGGGTTGTCTAGCTGCATCCAAAACGTAGCTGGCTTAAGTCTTAAACTACAGTCTTAAAATACATTACAAATTTGTTCTGCACTTACATAGCCCCAAGTATTTAAGAAATGAAGCATCTTTCTGTCCCCCTCAATGTGTAATCCTCACATTAATAAAACCCAGCCTCTTATTCAAAGGAGCATATTCAGTCGTCTCTTGTAGACAAGGGAGAGAAAAGCCCACTGCCATTTTTATATTGGTTGCAAGAATTTGTTCAGTACAGAAATCATATTTACAATCCACTGCTTAATCTACAGTATTCATGACATTCACAAGAAACAAACAAAAGCTTCTAACTGTTATTCACTCTTTATCCAGAAGATTAGATTAACTGTCAATAGCCTAAAAATCAGACATGCATTTTTTTCTCATTTTCATAAAGATTGTCAGATGGATTTGAAAAATGCTGCTCTTGTTTCTGTTGATGAAAGTATTCTTATATATTCCTCTAAATTGTGTTACTGATTATCCAGCATATGTTTTACCTCAAACCATGGCTCTCACTGGCATAGCAGGAACACTAATTTTCACTTGTATGCTATTTTTGTACCATCATTTCTGTGACATGTGGGCTTACTACATAAATGGCATATAATGATCTGTTAGTTTAAGATGCTTACAACAGGAAGGTGCAAGTACTAGGTAGGATCATCTACAAGTTCTCTGACGTGCTCATTAACAACTACAACTACCCAGAAATAGTCCAAACTCATGCAAATACCCTGAAGATAGAAAGCAAGCAAAGCAAAAACAAAAACCACCGTAGGCTGTGTCAAATTCCCAAGAAACGACACTGAAATGAAACAATCTACACCACCACAGGTGAGGGACACAACAGATATACGAGCAGATATTTGTACTAAATTGACATCTCTCCCCTCACCCCAAATTTGCAGTATATTTGCACATTTAAATGAAAGCCATTTCAATCCCTAAAGTACCTCAAAGTCCACACGGTACCTGATGAACAGAAGGACATACGCTCATCTCTAAGCAGACAGATTACCACCTTCTGTGACAGGTAAAACTTCCAAGTAGCTTTTTTAGACTCAAGAGAGAACACTACAGCAATCCAGAAGGACTAACTAGTTTAATATTGGTTTCCACAAGACAGAACATGAGATTGCTGCTAGCTGATTAGGGAAAATATTGAAAGATAGTACAGTTATTAGTAATCCTCTCAAAAGAAGGGATTTATCAGATTTTTAGCAATAAAGGACTTAAGTGAGATGTTCTCACGTACCGTTCTATGATTCTATGATTTTGAGGAACCAAAATTGCTTTTTTCCAGGAGGGTTAAGGCAAGATGTGACATGAAACTCATTTCAGCCATTTCTGCTTTTGCTTCTCCCAAATATTATTGGAAGACGATCTAATACAGGCTACATGCATTTAAAAATGACTATACATTGTAATATCTAGGTGATAAAGATCATAGAAAGATTGCTCAGCAAACTTCAGCCTGGCAAGTAGTGCAGTTGCCAGAGATGTTTCAGTGTAAAGACCATATTACACCTATTTTCCCCAGATTCATGCCATGTCTTGGCTTGTTCTGTATTTTGTTCAGTGTCAATAATAACCTTATAACATTTATTATCACTTTATACAGGCAGATGAGCTGTTGAAACAGCAAATAATGCTGTATCACAGAAGCATTATGGGCATTCTTAATCTCTTGTGACACCCTCATGTGCTACTTCAAATATACCTACATTTTCAGACTTCTGTGCAACACACATAGAACTAATGTTTCCATTGGGATCAATTATAAATAATAACGTAAGATGGATCATGCATGTCATTGTAGTACTGACAGATTTGGGGAATGATTAGTTGCCATAGTGATGACTTGGCTGGAGCATGCTGGGAGAGGTTAGTCAAAGAATAGGGGAGGTTGTGTTTTGCATGTACAGTCAGCTTAATTAATGTTGACACCATGTAGAATAGAGCAAGAGTCCCTTGAAAGAACTTTTTCTGTGAAGCATTTATTATGTCCTTGAACACTGAAGTAGGAGGGTAGTTATGTTGTATCTTAGTTTTAGGCATTTTTACTTCATAAAATGTTTGTGTGTGTGTGTGTGTGTGTGTTGAATATTACATTTAAACTTAAAATTATTGAAGCAAATGGCTTTTTATTTGTATCATTCTCATGTTAAAAGTTTGTTCTGGTTGAATAAGATCAGTTGGTACTTTTCCAGTATGCTTTAGTTAATTTAAGAAACATTTAAAAAACTCAGTAGATACTATTTTCATTGTACAGTTAGGATAATAGGGACATAGATGGGGCAAGTGATTTACTTTGTTACCTAAAGACATTTATTAACCTTTTTTTCTAGTTACTACTTAATCAGTATCTGTTTCATAATTATGCCTCATTTCTGTATCACAGAACCACAGAGTGATAGGATTTGGAAGGGACCTCTACAAATCACCTAGTCCAACCTCCTTGCTCAAGCAGGTTCACCTAGGTCTGGGCACAGGAATGTGTCCAGGCGAGTCTGTAAACTGCCTTTATGTCATTTGGCTTTTATTTCACGTACATATTTAACATTTTTCTACTTTTTATTTTAATTGCTCACAATTTTTATCATGGAAGCACGATTTTCCCTTGGATTAAGTATAGTTTTACATTCATGAATTATTACATATCATACTAATTCACTGCACTTAATAATATGGTCCATGGAAAATGATCTGTTTTACCAATCAGTAATAGTTTCTGGAAGCCATACCTCAGTTTTTCTGCATTCTGAATCATAGAAATAAAATATGTGAACCATGAAGCATTCATGAAAGGTACTTACTGCTTTTCATATATCTAGTTTTCATATCTGGAACATGTAAATTGGATATATGGGTTTCATTGTATTTTACTTTTTAATATCCACTAACATATTCTCTTCAATTTTCCTCTACAGAAACAAAGGAAATGAGTTAAAATTACTAATAAAACTCTAAATACATATAAAAATATCCCCAGCTGTGACCCTTAGATAGAAATTGGTTTGGGTGGCTTCCTCCATCAAAATTTACAACATGTAATTTTTTATACATGAAACGAGTGAGAAAAGAAATAAGATAAAGATAAGAAAGTCAAATAAAGGACTGCTTGAGAAACTTAATTTAACTTTGAGATAATTGTATCATCCTTGCATCTTAGAAACAGTAATTTGGCATGTCTAGGGACAGGAAGTACAGGCCAAGTAATGAAATGAGACGTAAAGATAGAAGACAAGATTTTGAAAGCTTGTAATTTTAATGCAAAGACATTTATGGTAGAAGAGGTGAACCATGTTCTGTTACATCAGCTCTCTCTAATCCTCAGAAAAATCTCTTCTACCGGTAGCTCCTCCCAATACTGTCCTCAGGACAACTTTGTTTAAAAGGGGCACAAAGCACCTGGAATAACCTGGTTGACTACCCTTACATTGCGTTAGCAGCCAAATGTGATCTATTTCTCACTTCCTCAGAAGCTGTTTAATGCTTATTAAACTACCAATTTTAAAGTTTCAAAATCTTTAACTCAGAGTTTTCAGTCCAAGTCACTTACAAATTGCTTCTCTGTAATTGCTGAAGCTACATCTTAAAAAAACAAACAAAACCCACCAAACCAGACAAAACAGCAGCTCTGGACCAGAAAAGGCTGTAATAAACACAATGAAAAATGTCCTATGATCACTGAAAACCCTCAAGTGTGTTTAGGAGTAAAGGTTATTCAACCACCTGATTTATGTTACAACTTTTAAAGTAAAGGCCTTATCATATAATCTAGGAAGGCTCCAAGGCTTCAGATATCTGTGGAAGAAAGTGATTTTTTTTTGTAAATATCCAGACTGAGGATGGAATGGAACCAAGGATGTGAAAGTGAGTTGTTTTTTTAAGTAACTTGGGTGTACTGACAGTTCTAGGCTGCACTCTGAGCATGCAATAGGTCAGCCATGGGCAGATTGGGAACTGACTCCAAGACAAGCCATTGCTCTTGGTACTCACTCTGGTGCAAAGATTCCTATTTGGAATTCAAGGTGTTTCAAGAATTTAACATCTGGAAGCATATAAAGAAAAACATAAATGAAATAAACGAATATTCAGATAGATATCTTAATAGTTTAGATATACCTAGGAAGGGAAATACATTTTATATCCCTGTATCCTTACAGAATATGAACTGCCACTGCATTGACTTCTGTCATGCAGCTACAATAACACAGCCACAAGTGAAGTTAGATTATACAAGGTTTCAGTCAAACAATATGGATGTATATATGTAGTAATCCTGAATACGAATGCTACTATTTTTTATCCAGCTGTGGATTTTTACCTAATTTTTTTCCCATTTCTTTTTCCCAGGTAATTTCAGATGTTCTGCCTTTGGAAACAGGACAGTAGTGAAACTCAACTGTAATGCACCAGCTTCCACTACAGTGAAGAACACTAGGAGCACTTACACCACACAAATATAGGTTGCCTTCCTGAAGGATTAGATCCATTTATCTATTTATGAGGGGGAAAAATCGTGTACAAACACATATGTAATTTGCACAAAAAATCGTTTAAATAACAAATTAGTTTAAATAACTGTCCTGACTTAGGCCCAGTAAGGAGCAAAGGACCACAATCAGACTTAAGTACCAAGGGCCTTTGGAACTGCCTGAAGACAGGGAAGGATCACTCACCACTCACTATCCCAGGCAAAGCAGGCAAGACTACTTGGGGAAGAAAACAAAACTTGATTTAATCTGCTACCAAACAAAAACATAACCAACAGAAGTAGCTAACCAAAAGCAATACAAAGTAGGGCAATGATAAAGACTGCAACCATCCCTTTAAGACCACCTTTCCCCCACTCTTCCCTTCTTTCCAGGCTCAGGACTCTGATCCCAGTGTTTTTACCTCCTGAGGGCTGCAGCTCCTCTCCGCCACCTGTGGCATGTGGTCTGCAGCGTTTACCCCCTCTGGCACAGGGTCTTCCCAGAGCTGCTGGCAATATTAGTCCTGCTGTTGCCCTCCATGGGTTCCAGAGGCACAGCTGCTCTCTTGCTGAGGGCTGCAGGCAGGTCTCTGGTCCAGTCCTCCTTCTTCCTCGCCAACTGTGGGATTCATGTAGTCACCTCCACCTTGTCCCACCCTTCCATCTCCTCCTACATGCTACAAATCTCTGTTCTTAAGTAGATAACGGCAAAGCCACCAGATTGGCCTGGCCAGGCCGGAAGTGGGTCCAACTTAGCCAGGGGAAGTTTCAGGAACTGTTTATGGTGGCAGCGCTGCAGCCCTCTCCCACTGCTACCAAATACAAACAGCTCCATATAAACCCATCATAGTATCTTTTTACATTTTGATGACACCTCTCCTATCAGCTGACTATTCCATTCTAAATAACTATCCAGGAATCAAATATTTGGAGAGTTGAACTAAGTTTCGCTGCAGAATGCACTAATGAGATGGGCTAAAGAAGACTGACCTTAGCTCTAATTGGACTCAGAATGAAGCTTTTTACATATTTTGTTTGAAAGGTCCCTATGACTAATTCTAATTCAAAGCTGTCTAAGCAATGCATACTCTCAATTACCAGCAGCAAAGGTTACACTAAATGGGCAACTGCTGGTTTAACCATACATTATTAGAGTCTGCTAAAATTACATTTTGGGAAGTGTCAGTTACTGATACAGCCTGACTCAGGAAATAACTTGGATTCAGTTAATGCCTGTAGGAAAGTAAACTTTATTCTGATTCATTCCTTTTTCTTATTCACAGAAACTATCTTAGACTCCACGCCTGGGA
>WBNH01006060.1:29234-137073 GCA_013401255.1 Urocolius indicus
ACTGACAGTTCTAGGCTGCACTCTGAGCATGCAATAGGTCAGCCATGGGCAGATTGGGAACTGACTCCAAGACAAGCCATTGCTCTTGGTACTCACTCTGGTGCAAAGATTCCTATTTGGAATTCAAGGTGTTTCAAGAATTTAACATCTGGAAGCATATAAAGAAAAACATAAATGAAATAAACGAATATTCAGATAGATATCTTAATAGTTTAGATATACCTAGGAAGGGAAATACATTTTATATCCCTGTATCCTTACAGAATATGAACTGCCACTGCATTGACTTCTGTCATGCAGCTACAATAACACAGCCACAAGTGAAGTTAGATTATACAAGGTTTCAGTCAAACAATATGGATGTATATATGTAGTAATCCTGAATACGAATGCTACTATTTTTTATCCAGCTGTGGATTTTTACCTAATTTTTTTCCCATTTCTTTTTCCCAGGTAATTTCAGATGTTCTGCCTTTGGAAACAGGACAGTAGTGAAACTCAACTGTAATGCACCAGCTTCCACTACAGTGAAGAACACTAGGAGCACTTACACCACACAAATATAGGTTGCCTTCCTGAAGGATTAGATCCATTTATCTATTTATGAGGGGGAAAAATCGTGTACAAACACATATGTAATTTGCACAAAAAATCGTTTAAATAACAAATTAGTTTAAATAACTGTCCTGACTTAGGCCCAGTAAGGAGCAAAGGACCACAATCAGACTTAAGTACCAAGGGCCTTTGGAACTGCCTGAAGACAGGGAAGGATCACTCACCACTCACTATCCCAGGCAAAGCAGGCAAGACTACTTGGGGAAGAAAACAAAACTTGATTTAATCTGCTACCAAACAAAAACATAACCAACAGAAGTAGCTAACCAAAAGCAATACAAAGTAGGGCAATGATAAAGACTGCAACCATCCCTTTAAGACCACCTTTCCCCCACTCTTCCCTTCTTTCCAGGCTCAGGACTCTGATCCCAGTGTTTTTACCTCCTGAGGGCTGCAGCTCCTCTCCGCCACCTGTGGCATGTGGTCTGCAGCGTTTACCCCCTCTGGCACAGGGTCTTCCCAGAGCTGCTGGCAATATTAGTCCTGCTGTTGCCCTCCATGGGTTCCAGAGGCACAGCTGCTCTCTTGCTGAGGGCTGCAGGCAGGTCTCTGGTCCAGTCCTCCTTCTTCCTCGCCAACTGTGGGATTCATGTAGTCACCTCCACCTTGTCCCACCCTTCCATCTCCTCCTACATGCTACAAATCTCTGTTCTTAAGTAGATAACGGCAAAGCCACCAGATTGGCCTGGCCAGGCCGGAAGTGGGTCCAACTTAGCCAGGGGAAGTTTCAGGAACTGTTTATGGTGGCAGCGCTGCAGCCCTCTCCCACTGCTACCAAATACAAACAGCTCCATATAAACCCATCATAGTATCTTTTTACATTTTGATGACACCTCTCCTATCAGCTGACTATTCCATTCTAAATAACTATCCAGGAATCAAATATTTGGAGAGTTGAACTAAGTTTCGCTGCAGAATGCACTAATGAGATGGGCTAAAGAAGACTGACCTTAGCTCTAATTGGACTCAGAATGAAGCTTTTTACATATTTTGTTTGAAAGGTCCCTATGACTAATTCTAATTCAAAGCTGTCTAAGCAATGCATACTCTCAATTACCAGCAGCAAAGGTTACACTAAATGGGCAACTGCTGGTTTAACCATACATTATTAGAGTCTGCTAAAATTACATTTTGGGAAGTGTCAGTTACTGATACAGCCTGACTCAGGAAATAACTTGGATTCAGTTAATGCCTGTAGGAAAGTAAACTTTATTCTGATTCATTCCTTTTTCTTATTCACAGAAACTATCTTAGACTCCACGCCTGGGAAGCACTATGTATGTCTTCAGTAATCTAAGAATTATCCATTCTTCAGGATTACCTGAGACCTAAGCCACTGGTATAACTTCTATGCAGTGCTTGAGCTGGCTATAGTCCTTGTACCAGTGCAGGAAGTGAAGCAACATACAGTGAATGTCTCTAATCTTCAACTTAGACTTTTCAGTATTGAAAGTCAAGGATTATGCATAGGTATCAAGTGCTTCAATTTCTAACAGAATCTTAAGGATTGGAAGGGACCTCTACAGATCATCTAGTCCAAACCCCCCTGCCAGAGCAGGACCTCCTAGAGTAAGTCTCACAGGAACTCATCCAGGAGAGTTTTGAATGTCTCTAGAAGAGATTCCACATTTGCTTTGTGTTGCAGCTTCCTTTTGCTTGCATTATTTTTCCCAAGATATCATTAAACCATACAATTGAAATGATGGAATGGTTTGTTATCATCAATAAGGATAATCCCAAACTATTGTTCTGCTTCTGCTCACTTTTCCTTCTGCTTCTGGCCCTTTCCATGCACTCCCATCTCTTATCATTCATTTAGTGAAGTAGTGTGGTGACTTCCAGTCAGGAGCTAAGCACCACAGAACTACTTGCTCACTTCCTCTCCTCAGCAGGACAGGCAGAAAATAGAAGGAAATGTGAGAAAACTCTTGCATCTGACTACTGATTTTGAAACATCACACTGTGAAGTTAGACGAGCACTGGTCAGGGTAATGTCTGAAAAACAGAAGGAAAAGGGTTTGCCTTAGCTCAGTAGTGTCCCACACTTCCATCCTTAGCTCAGTTTTAAGTTACTTGGGTTTCTGTTCTCCATAGTTTCTGTCAATATCAGTATTCCTGTTAGCTTTGGTATAAATTAATCACGGAGGTTTGTGTTTTGACTATGGGATGACAGCTACTCTCTCTATGTCCTCGTATGTCCTTTGTTATGATATCACAGCCTGGTCCAATAGAATTGACACAAAGAATTAATCATTAAATCTTATGCTTCATTACAGTTAAATACAAGTATCAGGAATGTATCTTGTAAACAATTGTGCTATTTAAAATCATTCATATTAAATATCAGGTGCATCTATTACAAAAGAAATCTTATATTTGTCTCGTGATTTCAAATGCTTCAAAATTTGAAGTCAACTCATCAAATACTCTACAATTCACTCTCCAAAACAGTGAATTTTACACTTAATTGAATTTATATGTGACCAGTAAAGGGTCTGAAAACCATTTATTTTTTGCATATTGTGTTTGAACTAAACAAGGTGCATAAACACTTTCAAAGCAAGTTTTCTCATTGAGAACAATGATTAACTTAACATGAGCAGAGTTAAGCTCATCCTTGCTCAGCTAACCATTAAATTCAATCTCCCAATCCCCTGGGGGATGAAGCGCAGACAAGGAGAATGCTAGCCCGTAAGGCAGAACACTTCAAAAAGGAAGGATATGCATTGAAGTGTCAGGTCGTCTGTTGTGATTTCATGTAATAAGTTCACTAGAGCATCCATTGATTATCAATCAGAATTCATCACTTTATATTCTTTATGCTGTTCAGCATACCAGGTCCCATTAAAATAAAAAGATACTTGAATTAAATTCATTCTGCTTCTGCATGGATGCATTAATATAGTTTCAGAGATCCAATGTTGGTCTTATTTTCATATTGCAATAGAATTCTCCTTTACATCACCAGACTTGCATCAGACTACACTTGGTTCCTCACTAGAGTAAAATTATTAAGGCTGTGCATGTACGGCTTCATGTTCTGAGGAATTCGTGCTAAATCCCTTAGGAATGATTCAAGAAAATGGTCGTAACTCTGGCAAGACCCAGGAATGCAATTGAAAGTACACACATACTTGATGCTGAAAACTCCAGTTCAGTATATATTGTGTAAATTCATAAGCTCCATTCATTTTTGTCACTTTAAAGTACCTCAAGTAGCCAGACTTCCACTGTTGTTTGCACTTGGAATTTCCTTCACACTCCAACATTGTGCATCATGCCAAAGTTCATGTCTGAACTCAGAATGGGATCCAGAAAACAGGTGAATGTTCTCGAGGGATTTGAGCTGGAACTGAATTCTGAAAATACCATATGAATGCCAGCAACCTCCCATCTGAATGGAGTACTTGCCAGAACTGTCTTAATTTATAAATACAGCAAGAAAATTTTTAAAAATTATCATCTTAGACATTCAAAATCATCCCTATTTTCCAGAAGCTCACCTTAAGTACTTAGGGTATATACTATCTGCTCTCCACACAATTTTGTCCATACTTTTTATATTAGCTGTTGGGGGAAAATCTAAATATATACTAATTTCATGGATGAACTCAATCCTTTGGGGTAACTGTTTTAGCCTTGTTTGTGTTGCTATTATACCCAAACAGTCTACTTGACCTAAGATTCACTTCACTTCACTAAACCTCCGCCTTCAGAATCACACTGTTGAATGTATCATGTTCTTCACATTTCCATCTATGAATAAATTTAGACAACTTGCAATATAGACTTCTACCCAAATATTCTTTTCAAGCTTTACAGAATCACAGAATCTCGAGAGTTGGAAGAGACCTCAAAAGATCATCTAGTCCAACCCACCTGCCAGAGCTGGACCACCTAGAGTAGGTCACACAGGAACTCATCCAGGTGGGTTTGGAGACACCGCTCCCTTACCCTCACAGTGAAGAAATTCTTCTTTTTATTTCTTTGGAACCTCTTATGTTCCAGCTTGTACCCACTGCCCCTTGTCCTATCATTGGACATCACTGAGCACAGCCTGGCTCCAGCCTCCTCACACCCACCCTTGATGGGTTTGTAAACATTAATGAGCTCACCCCTCAGTCTCCTCCAAGCTGAAGAGCCCCAGCTCTGTCAGCCTTTCATTACAAAGGCACATGCTTCACTCCATCATCTTTGTGGCCCTGTGCTGAACTCTCTCCAGCAGCTCTCTGTCCTTCTTGAACTGAGTGGCCCAGAACTGGACACAATATTCCAGATGCGGTCTCACAAGGGGAGAGTAGAGGGGGAAAAGGACCTCTCTTAACTCAATGCCCACACCTCTTCTAACACAATCCAGGAAGACATTGGCCTTCTTGGCCACGAGGGCACGTTGCTGGCTCATGCTCATCCTGCTGTTCACCAGCACACCCAGGTACCTTTACCCTACACTACTCTCTAAGAGTTCATTACCCAACCTGCACTGGTATATGGGTTATTTTTTCCCAGATGCAAGACTTCACACTTGCCCTTGTTGAATTGCATTAGATTACTCTCCGCTCAACTCTCCAGCCTGTCCTGGTTTCATTGAATGGCAGCACAGCCTTCAGGGGTGTCAGCTCCTCCCCCTAAAACAGCAAACAGCATTTACTGTTCTTCATCCACTCAGACAGACATTTCATAGTCAAAAGTCATCATACTGGTAAAAAAAAGCCTTCCCCATCATAAATTCGTGTTGATCACTCCCAATTACCTTCTTATCCTTAATAAGATACGTAAAAATTGTCAGCAGACATGTCCTGGTTATAATTTAACTGTCTGGTTTTATGGCCAGACATATTTATGTTTCATGACAACGACTGTGAAAAAGCCAAAGCTGAAGAATTCTAACTTTACCCATGGAAAGTACCGATGAATGTGCAAATTATCTCCTCTGTCAGCAAAATATGAGCTAGGAATGAGGCATTTTTCAGCACTTATATGTGCTTGTGGGTACAATAAGTATTTTCCACAGAAATGAAATAAGAACTACAGCAGCATCAACTCACTCAGTTTGAAGTTTTATTGCCAACTCACAACTTTAACCAGAGTCAACGGAGGCCAAGTCTCTTCAATTAACTTCAAAGGAGGCCGTGCTATGCATGATGTTTCATTGAAGTAATAAGAATATGGAATACCAGTTTGATTTTTTACATTTACTGAAACCTAAATTCAAGGCAAATTTTAGAGGTTCCTGAGATCCCTCTCAAAGTGGAAATGGTCAATTTTTAGTTCTAAGCTATTCTGCAGGAGAGAAGTTGCAATCCTTCTCTCCTGTTTTATGAGCTGTTCTGCATCATACCAAAGAAGGAAAGGGGCTCATCTGAAGGCGGGGGGGGGTTTGGGGGGTGGAGATGGGAAGAGTGAGCAAAGCTGTGTAGCTTACAATTTAAGGAACTCTCTCAAAGAGTGTGTAATGGGGATTGCATTCACAGGTGCAAAAACAATCCCTTGAATCCTAACTGAGTGATCTAATTTCTGAAAGACTGGAAAAGGCTGGGAGGGGGAGAAGGAAGGACAAGACAGGAATAGCCTCTCACCTATTTCCTGAAAGTGACAGTTAGTCCTCTCTTATTTTTTTAAGGGAATTAGAAATCTATTTTCATGAGACTGAGCTCTAAACTACAATTGAAGACAGATATCTGCTTGTGTCTAGTGGATACAAAGGCCAGATCCATCTAATGAAGCCTACACACCCACCTGAGACTTCTAAGACAAGGCAGTTGATATGAGTTCCCTGCTCTGTCAGGACCGAAGAATCCCTTCCATTTGAGGCCTTCTCAATGTATCTGTCTTCCTGCACAATTTATATAGGGAAGATGAAAAAGGCTGTGTCCTGCAGTGAACTTGGGTGTTGCAGTTAGGTAAAAAGCCAAAGAAGGCATAAGAAACACAACATCCCTCCTGTGTTTGAAATTTCCTACCTGTTTCCCTGTCCCTCTATTCTTCATGGTGATCTGCATATACCTCTTCCTGAAGAGCAAGATTCTGCCTGTAGATCATATAAGTACTCTCAGCATAGTATTCAGTGGTTTTGGTATGGTAGTCAGATGCCTAAAGTTAGATGTTGCAAAGCTGTGTGTCATGACACCTAAGTGCCTTTGAGTCTCAGGGCTAAATCGCTCAGGCTAAATCAGAGCCTCAAGCAGGCATTTTTCTTTTTAGTGCTTAGGGCTGGCTCCAGGAAAAGCCTTGATAAAATATGAAAGCCTTTACTCAAGAATGGAATAAAATGTCTCAGACCAGGGGATTATCATCAATATATCTACAGGAAGCATGAAAATACCCATAATCTGTGCATAATTATCCATCTCCTTTCTAAAAACAAAAGTGCACGTCTGTAATGATACATTTCTAACACTGTGCTGATCTGTCCCAGAATGTAACGCACTGGCTCCAGAGTAATACATTGCAGCCAGCCATTAACAGTCAGGCTTCTCAGGCTTTTTAAAGGCATGGACAGCCATTTTTTTTCTGTTACTTGCACAGCTGGCATCTACTATACTGCTTATTTGTTCATTTCAATAGGTTAGTCATTTAAGTGTCACATTTACAAGCATTACTTACCAGTTCTTCAAAGCTGTTATAATTTACATGTTAAAGATGATAATATTTGTAGCAATATACAGTATTTACTCTATGTTTTCAGACTATACCATTAATCCATCAGCTGGTGTTTCTTCCATTAGCATCATTATACTTTTTTTCAATTACTCCGAAGACCTGCACAAACATTTCTGCATTCCATACACTTCTGACTGAGCCTCTAACAAATTGGTATCTGGAACACAACTATGCAGAATAAAATTTTAAAAGGAGGAAAGAATAACTTATGCAAATAAGTAGTGAAATGTATTATTTCCTTAAAAGTTGTAAAAACAAATATATATTGCAAATTAAAAATTCCCCAAAGTACCTAGACTTTTGAATGCTTTATTATCAATTACTAAATGGATTTTAAAGTTTTCTGATGATTTATATACATGATATCACCCAATATCATCAGAATTTAAGATTCCTCCATTTTCTCAAGGGAAATAATTAAGAACAAAATAAATAAAAACTTGGCTCATTAGTTCATCAAAATAATTTTGTAGCCCTTTTTCTTTTAAGAGGCTTCACAATGAATACAGTGTGTGGAGAAAGAAAATAAAGATAATTCAGCAAATTGATTCTACTAACACACACTCCATACCCAAATATCTACTAAATCATTGCATAAAAAGGACAGCTTTTAACATCTCTTTCTGGTTGAACCTCACTTCATAAGACACATGAATTCAGTGTGCCAGTTAATCATGAGATACTCAGTAAATCGAGTCATGAAAGTAACCTGAATTTTAACAAGCCACCGAACCAAATATGTTTTATAATACTTTTAAAAATTATACTTAGCTATGTTAGTTGCTTAAATCTAGGACTTTAAAAGCATTGCACAACAAGAAATTTAAGCTTTAAAACCTGAAAGGAATTTCAATGATTCTAGAAACCTTACTATACACCTAAAATACCTGGATAAGCTTGAAAAATTGACCAAGACTGTCTGTTTAAATTCTACATTATTTTTCTTCTGCAAACATGAAGATGGACATTTGCATGACCACTCAAGCAATGTCTTTAGTAGAGAAATATGCAGAAAGAATCTTTCAGGCAAGAGATTATACTTTAGACAGATCTCTCAGCTGAAAATATTGGACAAAATTGTGTGGAAATCACACAGCTGAGTTCAGCAGGATGTTCAATTTCAGTTGTAACTCTTGCCTCGCTATCCTTTGTTTCAGTATCAGTTCATAGAATTGAGTCATTGAGCCTGCTCAGATGTGCAAGACATGTAATTGAGTTTGTGATGGAAAATGACTAAATGTAGCAGCAGAAATGCAACATGTGCTGCTATCTGACCTTTGTCAGCAACGCCAGAAGCTTTTTTCACATGCTGTTGTTAGTTGACATTATTAAAAGTGGCCATGAATTTTGTTCCGTCAAAGTAATCAAACCACAGTAGAGAAGTTTCTGAGGAACTCCTCCGAGAAGGTCACTGGTGCTTGATCTCATCAAATTGCTTTCATCATTATTAGAAAAGGCAGGTGAGAAAATGAGTAAATGACACCCTGAAGATTTTTAAGAACATTGGAGAGTTGTTATTAGACTTTGGAACCAGCAAATAGTATATCCTATTGATCATGAAGACAAGGGATATTGAGGAAAAAAAAGTTGTTTTGCTCTCCTTCCTTGTCACTTACACAAATTAAATTCTACCATGTCACACAAGATTTTTTTGAGTATTGATTTTTCTCAATCTTTGCTTGACATTTGAGGTGAATGAAAAGGTTTAATGTGAGATTGAGAAGAAAAAAGAGAAACAGAGCAATGATGTTATACGCAGTCTGCAACCTGAGATACATCCATAATATATAAAAGATGACAAGCTACATGATATTAAGCCATTTTCCTTTTGCATCATTATGTAGCTTGCCTCAAATATACTGCTGAACAGAGAGGTGTATCACACGAGGCAGCTTCTGCACAACAACTGCAAAATGGTTTGTCCACCTAAGGTTATAACATCTTTCTTAAAAATGCGGTAGGAGCTCCCTCTACTGATACTTTTCAGCTTTCCAAGCTTTCTGGCTTTGTCAAGTGAAATACACAAATGCATTTTGATTATATGCATATTCAGAGCTTTAATTTTGTGTATTGCATAAAAGAAAAAAAAGTCATTGTTTAGGCAAAAATACATTTAGTATAGGTATTACTGATTTATATAAATATATTATTGCACTCATAGAATACTTGTGATTCACCAATAGAATTAAGAAAAAAATACCTCTGCTTAGATAAATTACTTCTAGAGGTTTGCCATATTGTGCAACACATCAGTTTGAGAGGTCAGTAGAAGTTGTGTAGCTGTATTAAGCTCGATTTGGCCTCTTAGTAAAAATTTACAAGTTCTAAGAAGCTTTGTCAGAAGACTGTTAAATGGCCACACTCTTCAGATGATTAACATTTGAGTATCTTCTTTCTAGCAGTTTCACTTGTTGTATCTTAAAACAAACAAGAAGTTTGTTTGGGTAGACGACAGTGTTTTTAAGATAGTTTTGGAAAGCTTGTAATCAAGGAGTATCATTCCAACTTTGTACAGCAACTGTTACTCAGCTGCATCATGCATCCAATCTTTGTGAGTTCGGCTTCATCTATAAGTCTATGATGATTTGGACTGTAGAATGTGACACGCCTCCAGATTCATTTTTGCTGTCATTCCTCAATAGAAGTTTAAGACAAGATTACACTATGGATAAAGTCATGGACACCAAAGTGTCCATGGAGCTTTCTTAGGGAGTTAATTCTATTCCTGAAAACTTTTCAATTAGCCTGTAATTGCTTGACTTAGACAAATTATTGCTTATTTAAAGAGGAATTTAGTATGTGCCAAAGAAGGTGCTTTTCAAGAAGTTAAGGTCCCCAAATGCTCCCAATATCTCTGCCAGAATACTCAGATGATGAACTCACTCTTGGTATTTTGAGTTTTTAACTGCTGATACTCGAATGGAGGACCAGTCCAGATACAGAAAATATGCCTATTTTATAGAGTTTATTAAGTTTTCAGATGTACAGTGTCTTCCACATTCCTCCAGAAAAAAATATTGTATTTCTTGTGCTTCTCATCTTTAAAACAAGCAGTTCTAATGGAACCTTGTAATTCTTAGCCAAGAAAATCATGTGCAGTGCCTAAGTAGCCTAACATCTCTTCCTAATAAAGGGACCTCAATAAAAATTAGCTAGACAGCTCCAGTCTAAGATTAGCCATGATTTCAGTGTTCATAATCTAAGATTTTGTTTTACTTCTTGCCATTTCAGTATGAATCCAGAAACGTCTTTTGTTTGTTCTGGTGTGATTATTTTAATTGTCCATCCCATCAAGTGATTTTTTTGTTGATTTTACATAAGCTGGAAAGTTTAAATGCCTTCTAGGGTACAAAACCACAAAACCCCCACAAAATAAAACTGTCCACATGGTAAAGATTGAGAGGATATTGAAAATGAACAGATAGATTTTGGTATTTTCATTAGTAGAAACTAAGTATCTCAGGATTGTATTAATATGATTGTCTTAAGAGAGTAAAACTGTACCTAACAATTACATCAAAAATATGATGACTCAGCTGATGTAGGATGTTATTCTTTAGACCACATTAAGGTAAAACTGTCAACACACTCTGTACACATATCAAAAGGAACATAAAGTTGTTGTCATGACTGTAAACACTTTGAAGTGCAAACAGCATATAAAAAGCCAAAGAAATTAATAGAACTAACCATCACTACCAAGTCACGATTTTAGGCATTAACATTAAATATGACAGAACAGGGCTTTGAAAGATAGCTATAAATTGCATACTGCTATTGGTCAAAACAGCTGTTTACTACTTAAAGAAAGATTTACAGATCAATTGGACCAGAGCTTGCTCTTGATACCTGATCAAAGCTTCAATCACACAGGTGGAATTTTGCACTCACTTAACCAGACTGAGGCCTCATTACATTTTAAAAAGCCACCTTGGTACAGAGAACAGTAGACATAAGTATAGGAAGATAGGGGAAAAAAAAGTGTATTCACTCTAGAGAGCCATTGCATTTCAAAACCTAAGAAATTCTTTTGGCTGTTGCACATTTTTTTATGTTCATAGCAATACATTTGTACTGATATATTCCCTATGAACTCTACAGATATCATTAAAAATTCTCAAGTAAAGACAGTTCTTGATTGAATGAAGAAAGACAACATAGTTCAACCAATAATATGTGAGAGAGAAAACAAGAAAAATCTGTGTTGAGATGCAACTCTGGGGTATTTCCCACAAGACATTCAATTTCCAAGAGTCAAAATCTGATATGAATGATTAAATTTGAGGTCCTTTCACGTCAGCTAAGAATGCTGCCCTTGGTTTTATGTGAATTTGGCTCTTCCTATCAGTGTTAAGCTTTTATAAATCGATGTGGAGGTTTATCTGACTACTGACTTTGTCAGTTACTATGTAAAATAAAATACCATTATTTAGAAAATTGATATTTCCTACTTCTTAGGCCTCTCCATTTTGCCAGTGCTATTTCCAGTGACATCCACAGAAAGCTGAATGTGATCAGGACAGCATTTGTCTTTCTGTTTTCATACAATTCTTTTAAAGTTGAAGTCAGATAAGTCACATATATATTTCAATGCTTTACACCTCAGGGTGAAACTTCAGGCTGTCATCTAGGGCTTAGTGATAAAAGAAGGACTGATTAAAAGAGACTGACACTACAGAGCTGATAGAGTTGAAGGACTCTAGGGGCTTCCACGCTATTAAAAATCAGTCATGATTTTCTTTCAAGAGGACTGTTTCAAACAATGAGATTTAAATATTAATTCAAACCAACATTTGTTGCCCCACTGCTCTGTGTATTTCTGGATGCCTCATTACAAAAATAATTTGATTGTCATCTGTATCTGTCACATAAAAATCCAACAAAACACTGTTTCTATTGTTGAAGTTCAAGAGGTATCTGTATATTAAGAAATGACTTTGTATTAAATTCTACCCAGGCAGATTCCATCTCAAAGTGCAATTATTACTATGGTAGCTTTTCCATGAGGAAACATGATGTAAAGTCTAATTTGGATGCAACAATTTAATATTTACATTCATGCCAACTATACTGTTTAACAGCGGGTTTCCTGCTTAAAATTCAGGAATTACAGTATTCTGTAAAATATTAATACACTGCACTTACACAGTGCCTCAATTACAGGATCTTAAAATGCTTTTTAAGCATTAATTCAGATTCACATCATCCCTGAGAGGAAGAAACTTGTAAGGAGCATTATACTTGCTCTTTAAAGTAGCTGAGGTAAGAAACAGGGATGCTACTGTCATGGTTTAACCCCAGTCAGCAACTAAGCAGACTTGGCCAACGGGCATACAGCTAGTCAGCAGCAGAACCAGGAACAGAATTTAGGAGTTCTGGTTCATATTGCTCCCTTCTCACCATTAAGTTACCTTCTTTTTCAAACTTCTCTCTATCATACTTGTTTTGACCTTAGGTAAGCATGCACATCTTTCATTATCTTTGACATGAGTTTCTGTGAATATTTGTCTGTTGCATTCAATATATTGAATGAACTGAAAATTTGCATGAATACCAATCTCTATTGGTAATTGTAAGAAATCTGAAACAAAAAGTCTTCAATATAATGCCAAATCATTTACCATTTATAACTATCTTCTATGTATTACTTAGTTTGATAATGTAAAGTAACGTTACTCTTAAAAATACAGGAAGATTGCTACTACACACCCAGGGATTAATGTCTGAATCAAACAACCTTACTTCAGTCAGTGAGATATCACACTAACAGCCCCAACATGGCCAACCTGAAAGAGAATTTAAACTTTATACCAAGTAATTAATGGTAAAATGTCAAATCTCTAAATTAACAGAGTACCATCTTAAAAGCAATGTCAAATCTATGAAATTCTTTGAAATCCTGTCATCCCTACTACAGATACGAGCAGTCCTGTAACTTTTCCAATTACTGCAAATATGCAGTGCTAAGTTACAATTTTGCCAAAGCAGAACACCAAAGAAGAAGAATAAGAAAATTAGAAAGGAGCCACAGTACCTATGTCAGGAAAGATTTTAACAGCACACGAAATGAACTAATAGTAACTTCCCACTGCAATCGAAAGAATAGGAGTGTGCAATTTTCAAAGATGTTATCTGCACCAGAACTGTGCCATAAACTTTTCCTTTGGACAGGATTCTAGTGTAAAAGCATTAGTTATTTGCTAGCAGCAAATTTTCTCAGCATTACTTATTTTCTAGGAGCACCTTTTTTTTTTTTTTCAAGGATAATTTACCAATAGAGAACAATGACAAAATCTTATTCCCTTTGCCAAAAGACTCTACAATCTTATTTACTGTGATAAAGGGCCTTCTAAAAATGCTGCCACTGTTGAAGGTTTTTGACTTTCAGTGTGTTTTCTTTTGTCATTTTGTAAAATGTGTAATGTCACTTTGTATCTCTACTTTCTCTGTATCTCTTCCCCTGTCTGTCTCTTTCTATAAAACACTTCCATGCATTGTTTAGCTGATGTCAAAAACTGTGGATAGCAGGTAAGTAGTTCTCCAATTGACTGCTTAGGCAATTCAATGATCTTCATAATAACAGAACAAAGCAGAAAAGGAACAGTGAAAATTTGATGATAGCTAAGAGATGTAAAAGGTGGACTTTCTCCTTTCCTGCAGCTTGAAACATGTAATTATTTGTTAGCACTGGTACAGCTACATTAATACTACCAACACAGCAAACCATAATATTATCTAAACATACACCTTTTTTAACAAACTTATCACCAAAGCTTGCTATGATTCAAACACTGAAAAATACATACTTCTCTTTTCTAATACAGAGGCAGTTTGAAGTAAAACTTCATTTCACTGAAATATTTCATAATTGCAAAAAGATCACAGTCTCATAGATATGAAATGTTGTGTTTTCTACTGATAAAGCTGATGAAGAAATTAGAGAAAAGCTAAACAGATTGATGGAGTATGGCCCCTAAATGTTATTAGTTTTAATCTGCCAGTTTTCAAAGGATTTTTCCTTTCTTTTTCTGGCTAATAGGAGGAACTACTGAAAAGTAATCTTTTCTAGTAGAACTGCTAACTGCAATTTCTAAAAAATATTCTTAGTGGAACTAAATGTATAATTATTTTTTTATAGCTTTGATTACTATTTTTTTCTTAATTTGATTTAGTCTTACAAAGAGCGCCATAAGGACAGGTAATTTCTAGGGGAGGTGAACTGTAGATAGGACATGGATGACAAGGACAGACTGTCCATCATGCAGTACAAAACAGCATAATATTGTAAGACAAATGAAATACTTTTCAAAGGTAACTATCAGATAAGGTATCAAAAAGAAAACTAGTAAGAAATAGTTAGGTGTGCAACAAATTTTTTTACTACCTGAGACTTGATTAGCTTTTTCCACCTCACATAATATGGTTCATTTTTCTGAATCTCTTGAAGAAAGCTTAATTAGTTCTCTTTCAGAGTTGCCCCAAGGAAACAATAAATGCTACAAAAGAAAACAAACCCAGAAAGAAGAGTATTTTCATTTAAGAGGACGATGTTTTCATGTACTAACCTCAAAGAACACAGATTGTTAGCACAGACCAATTATTAGTAAGCACTCCAAAAAGAATTACCCAGAGTAAAATAATCTATGAATTATTTTTTTTATTAGAAAGCAAGGAATTAACCTATTAATTTTAGTTAGCAAAGAGTTTCTACCATTTTAGAGGATTAAAATATATGAGTAGTAGTAGTAGTAATCTGATATAGCACGAAAACATGCAGAATAAGAAATACTATGCTCTACATTATATATTAAGCTAAGAAATTAACACACATGCTATACGCTGAAAAATGTCCAGGTTTGAAAACATCATCAGCTATTTGAATAAAAAGTTGGATATGGAGAATTGCTAAGAAAGTGTGACTTGAGTGAATCGCTCATGCTGGTGAAGTAAATGGCTGCATAACAACTGGCCTGGTGAGTGTGAGAAAGCAGGGATGCTTGCTTACTTCAAAACACCCACTGTCATCAGTCGTTTTACATTTCAGAAGTAATATCTCCTTTTGAAATGGTGTAAGAATATCCCCTTTCTACTTTACTAGCTTTATGTGTACTTTATCCTGTTCAGATTTGACCAAAGCAAGTTCTGCGATTTGAACACAGGTCTACACATAAGCAAAATGAGCATGTGGACGCAGAAACAAAAACCCCCAAGACCTTGTTTGAGAGCCACTGAAGATCCACTAACTGACAATATCAGAATCATTTATCATCACAAACTCCTAGAAGCTTTGCAAAAATCTATATTTTTGAGTTACGAGTTAGATATTGAACGAATATCTGTCATCACTCATTGTCTGTTAACAAACGAGAATTTGAGTTAAGCAGTAAAAGTGGACCTATTAGGTTCTATTAACTTCTCAAATCTCTCATTTGATGAAGGTAAACTGACCTCAAGATATTCTTGAAGGACAATTTAGTAGATGTTTTAACATTTTTAATAAGGAATACTTACTTTTTTTGTTTCAAAATCTCTAAGCTCAAGAATAGAAATTAAAATCTCCACACCACATTACACTACTTGTTACACTAGACACAGCTATAGAAGATAGCTAGCTATCTCTACCTAACAGATTTTTAAATTGATCTCTAGACTGCAATAAGGATCAGTTACATGAAAATGTATGTACACTTATGCTTTCAATTCTAAGGGTTTTCCACAAAAGAGAGAAAAAGATCCATCTATTTTTTTTTATTCAGCAAATTAAAGATATAAAATCAGACGCAGTAGGCAGAACATGGTTCCCTGTAAAAAGACTTCAATAGAAGCTGCTTTCCAATTTATCTTATGGTCTCTCTATATTAAAAATCTCCTCAAATTAATTACATGAGTTAATGTTAAGGCTTTCACAGAACCTTTATTTCTTCATCCAATGCTACAGTATTTATCTTAGCTTTTTTTTTTTTTTTCTCTTTTCCTTTTATTTCTTTAATAACTTGAGCTGCCAGGACCACTGGGGCAGGAATATACAGAGAGGTTTTTGTTGAGATTTTATTTTGATATGTAGATAACGGAGAAGAGCACATCTAAAAACACTCAGTGGTGAAGTCTACCTATGCAGCTAGACCTCCTCTGGTTTAGAAGCCCTACTGTCACTCATTTTCTGAACTAAAAAAATATTGGCATAGCAGCATTCAGTACACATAGTTAGTAACACGAAATTAATAGCAAATTTGAGGTTCTGCTTTATACATGTTAAATTGCATTAACAACTAGTAGTGAGAAAGAACAGCAACAACCTCAGGTGTTGTCAGGTACACACATAAGTTCAGTTGCTCCCAAAGGTCATTCTGTAACTTAGTTCAACTCCATATTACATTAAATGCTTAAAAGTGAACTGTGTTTCTCCTTCCCTTATGAATGGAGATGCTCAAGAAGTTTATTCTCAGCAAAAAACTAGCCCTTCTGGATGACCTTGCAAGAGGTCATGGGTTCATTGTGGGTCGTTTAATGCCAGACAAAGCGTATGTTCCAGCTGAGAAATGGAAACTCACATCCAGCAGCGGCAAACATTTCAAACCACAGAATCACAGAATCTTAAGTGTTGGAAGGGACCTTGAAAGGTCATCTAGTCCAACCCTCATGCAGGACCTCCTAAAGCAGGTCACACAGGAACTTGTTCAGGCGGATTTGGGATGTCTTTTAATACAGGCTCAAAAATATTAGCTTCAGCTAAGTTTAACAAGCTGATTCTGGACAGCAAACTGGTTAATTCAGACCTGTGTCTGGCCATGTACTATAGATATGTATACTCAAGGAAGTATTGAATTGTCATTTTTTGTTTATTTCCTCACCTCTGTCCATTTTGTACTTTCAAGTAATCTTCTAATTAGTCATTAAGCAGACTTTTATCACTTAATTATTTTTTAACCATGGGAAAAGATGAGAATGCAGAAAAATTGAATTAGCTTGGAAATTGTATTTCAAAACACAATACCAGAATCATTATGTGCTTTACCCCACCACATCCTCAAAGCATATGTATGATCCTAATTCTCAAACTAAGCTGCGAGTCAAGAAGTTTGCCAGCATTTGCTAATCACTAGGAAACACGGAACTTACTCTGCCGTCAACAGTTAACAGTTGGCAGGAGCATACCCTTTGGTTTGAAATTGATTTTGCATTTGTTCAAGGATGACATGCATGCTGACAAGTGAGACCAGATAATTCAGATTTACCAGTCCTGACTTGCTGAATAACCATGTCAGACAGATGATGGATGGCTCCCAAATTGGCAATAAGACACAAGTTGGTGAAGGTGATAAAAATTAGCCTGCTCTGTGCTGAATAGCCTAATATTCCAAAATACCAAATGGCATTATCCCAATATCTTCTCAAACATGTTAAAATTAAAAAATCTGTAAAGCATCTATTTGAACTGCAGCAAATGTTAGAAAAGAAACACTGAGATCCACATGCTTAGGAAAGATGGGGGGCTTAAGTAAACTTGGAGTAGTCGTGTCTGATAATGGTGGCCAGGAAAGAAGACTTCACACGAATAACTCCCACCAGTTCCCCCAGCCATTGCCAGAAGAAATAATAAAAGCAAAGTTTATTTCTGACTTTGGCATGACAACCACTTAATTTTGTCTGAAATGGCAGTCTATCATCAATGACATTTATGACTGATAATGGAACAGATACTTCAGCTGCAGTGGGGGCAGAGAGCATTTTGAGAGGAAGGACAAGAATGCATAATTTTTTCTGGCTGTGTGCCATGTGTGAGAAGAATATGACTCTGAATAGAAGCCTATGGATTCCAGGAGTTGCTAGAGCATGAGGAAGTCCTGGCTTAACATCATTTCCCAGGACTTTTATTCTGGCAGGCAGGATGTTGCAGAACCAATTATGTTACACTAAGGAATACTTCACTAGCTGGAACTGAATTCAGGAAGACTGTCTGAGCATGTCAGGCCCTAAGAAACATGGTCCAAATTGTGGAAATTATAGAAATGTATCAAGTTAGGCATATAATTTATTAATTTCCTCAGCCATCACTGCCCATGCATTGGTTGTAACTAACAGGCATTCTGTATTAATATTTACAGAAAGCATATTTACAGAAATGACTTAAAGGAGAAGCTTATGAAAAGTAATAACAAATTATGGTTTATGTAGTAACAAGTAAAAACCATAAGCCATCAAAAGTTAAGAGGTACTCAACTATTTAATTCTGCTTTATTCATACTGCTTTATTCATACTGAGACAGCAATGTACATATTGCTTTCTGGAAAAAAAGATGTACTTAATCCTAAACTATTCAAGCACAGGTGTTTGCAAAATTTAGTTGATGTTTTCATGAAAAGGTTTGTCAGTTTTATTTTTGTTTATAGACAAGGATATCCTTCTACAATTTGACTCTTGACAAATTATCTAAGAAACAAAAATGTAGAAGCATATAAAAATCTTAGGTTTTATCACTGTGAGGGACTAAACTGGCTGATTCATTAAGTTTTCCTCTATCTGCTTTAAAACTTAAAATACTTATCTCCAGAAGTCTATT
The DNA here is from genome assembly GCA_013401255.1 of Urocolius indicus. Lineage (NCBI taxonomy): Eukaryota > Metazoa > Chordata > Aves > Coliiformes > Coliidae > Urocolius > Urocolius indicus. The sequence goes on from WBNH01006060.1 coordinate 48,071, forward strand.
AATACAATATTGCAATTATTGTATATGTTCATGACCTCTGAAATGTGGCTTTTAGTGTTTAATCACTAGCTCGGGAATATATGTCCTAGGACTAGCAAGAGAAGATAAGAGTCAGGAACAATTTCATACTTTACTTAGTAAGGACAATACAGAAATGATTATTGAATACTGTAGACCCAATTCTTTCTTATTCAGATATGTAAACAACTGCTCATTAATCATAAAAAAGAGAAAATTTTGTATGAAACAGATTTCTTGATAAAGAGCTATCTAAAATCAATTGTAATTTGAAGAATTTGCTCTTCAAATTCTTATTATTTTGTTTGTTAAAAAAAAAGAGAAGTAATTCCATATTAAAAAGTAGACATTCTAGATTTAGGTAGAATCTGACCACTTGGAGAGACAGACATATATTGAAACATAGAAATCATTGATCACTTAGAGATATTTGAGGAAGGTATTGATTTCTCCCCAAAAATACTTATTTATACTTGTAACTGTCATTGACTGTAATCTATGCATAATTTACAGACACCAATACATTTTTAAGTACATCAAAATAAATCTTACAAAAATAATTCAGATATTAACATTTTAAATGTACTGTTAGGTCCAAAACCACAACAGCAGGCAAAGTAACAATTAGTGTCTTTTTTTATTTTATTGATAACTAGATGTTAAGACTCTCATGTAACAACAACCAAACACTCATAACTCGTAACTCTTGCTCACTACTAAACATGGAAATTCTCCAATTATACAGAACTAGATTTATGTACTCCTTCAGTTTAAGCTAATAAACTGTTCTTATAGCGCAACATGCCAACTGATGAAGGAAACCATATTTAAGATCCCCACTACTGAATCCTAAATTTGTAATTTCACCAAAAATCCTGTGTACCTAAATTTAGTTATCAAACTGTTTCAAATACTGTTTCGATGACAGGGAATCTTTAAACATCTAAATTAGTAAAACATATCACAAAGTTGTTCCTTAAATACCATACTAAAAGAATAGAGCTGTATGATCTCAGATAATGTTAGATGATATCCAAGATATATTCCAGGACTTTTCTGACATAACTTACACAGGAACAGAAAAGTACCCTCAAAGAGCAGGATTCACATGCAGCAGGAACAGATTCTCTGCAGCATTCCAAATTTCTTGAGGTTTCCTGTAGTCTCCTAATGTCTACTGCAAAATTATGAGAAGCGAAGACTGCTTTCTTCTCTGTACCTTATCAAAGTATTAATATAATGTTTGCTCTTTATCTTTTTTCCATTTATCCATTCTTTGTTAAAATACACACTCATTTCAGAAGTCTCAAAGCTGATACATCAATGGTATCTAAAGATTTTTTTTTTAAAACATAAAAAAAATCACAATTGGAAGCACACAATGAAGAAGTTTCAAAAGAAAAATTTATCCTGTAAACTAGAACAGCAGAAGATTCCAGTTCATAGCAGGTTCCATATAGTTCCCCTCACTTCAATAAAGCTGTACTGATTTATGGTAGCCAAGAATTTGCTCATGTATCCATGCAATCTAACTAGGCCTTTATATATCTTCACAGTAGATACTACAGTATCTGAGTCAAGCAGATAAAAGCCAAAAGCCTTGTTTTAAATCCCTTTGTGACAACAGTTTTAAACTGATTTAAAGACATTAGTGTAGCTTTAAACTGTAACAGAAAATTCACTTCATAATTGAAGTGATCTCCTTGAACAAATTAAAATCCTAGAAACATCTGTCATTTTTAAAATGTGTTTTAAGAGTACTGTGAAATTCTTCTGCATGGAGTTAATAGGTCAGGTTCAACTTCCTCGTTCTCAATCTGAGTACTTGGATGCTTGTCTACCCTCACTTGAGGACATCAGTGCCTAATTCTAAGACTATATTGAAGGACACTATACATTCTTTCAAAGCAATATTCTTACTATTCATACCCAGTAATGCTTCTCCAGAGACTAAAGAAAAGATTTTCTAATGTTTATTGATTTTGTATTACTTGGGGATCTACTAGTAGCACTGTTAGTGAAGTAGACTGTCTCCAACATCCATTAACATCAACTGTTTGGACTGGCAAAGGAAGAATAACAGCATTAAGAAAGATGTGGCATGACAAATTATCAACTTCATGAAGCTGTCTGTTACAGACTCCAGAGCAGCTGGAAACAGGGAATACATAGTACATAGCCTTCTCTCTTTCTACAAGACTTCAAGAAGCCCACTCCATAGGACACAAGATGCAGATGAGACCATGAAAAGACTTGAAAGCATGCTTGTATGTGGAGGCAAAGGAAGAGTGGCTTTTCAGAAGTGCTTGCAGATCCTTTTCATATAGGTTTGACATTGTGGATTCCCTAAAAAGAGGCCTGAAAAGAAGCTATGGCTTTTCACACACTTCTGTTGGAGCCTCACAGTGCTACACATATAGAATCTCCATGTGGATGATAACAGTCAGATGATCTCCCCTGAGCACATCTGTGCTTCAGTGAAAACAACTCATATTGTCACTTGGTACAGAAATGGGACATTTTCAAATTCCTTGCTGTTAAATTTGCTCCATGCAGTTGTTCGCCAGGACCTGAATTTGCTGACATTTAAAATGCAGTGTGAAACATCACTTCTTGGTCAAACATTTGCTTGATGCTATGGCTGCACTTAATTATTTATTGTGGCTGTTTCAGATGATGCAAGGTCTGGGAATACTTATCCAGCCTATTGTCAGTTTGATGTTTGCTGGTTTAGGTTTTTCCCCAGGAGCACTCTGATGACATTAGGAAGGGAACATAAAACAAACCAGTAAACAAGCTACTGCAAACTGTGATAAATATGCTGCATTTGTACATACACACACACAAAAAAAAGCCTCAGGTTTGTTTGTTTGGTTTAAAATTATTCTAAGTGGAAATGATTTTTCTTCACATATGAAAGTCAACATCTTTACCAGCAAAAGCAATTAGGGTGAGAAAACTGTTTGATACTGACATGTACCCCACAGTTCTATTGAGTCACCTCTTACCCACATTGTTGCAACAAAAAGTTTATTTCTCATTAAAAAGATGATTCACATAGACCTGCTTAGTTTGAGATCTAATGAGAGTGTAATCAGAGCTTTTTCTGTCTGTGGCTAAAGCAGTGCTGAAAATCTATCACTTCAAATTAATGAAAAATGTAACTAAATACAATACAGTAACAACCAGGAAACTAAAACGCAGGAAAATAAAAGAAAGCATTTACATATAACAACAGGACTCACTAAACATCCATCAGGTAGAACCTGAGATGTAAAGTATTTGATATCAGCACTAAAACATGCTGACACCAAATCCTCTCCTACTCTTCACAGTCACTTTTGAGAACTCTATACACAATGTCTCACTGGATTTGTCTTTCATGTGCTCTTAATACTAACAATAGAATGATGGCATTGTCTTTGACATTGCCTAATCTGTACAATGGTAATTTGAATGCATTTATTTCCTACCTATTGTTTTAGTTGACAGGTGCCAACCCCCACTCCTATAGTGTCACTCTAAAGCTACATAATATAAAATTCCATTTTCATTCAGCTTAACAAAAAGAGAAATTTTAGAGAGTGATAATTCTGTAAGCTTCTATTGTTATTGTCAAAGGTCTCTGTATTTCTGTATTAGATCAATGATCTTGATTTCACACGCTGCCATATTATTCATTTCAGAACTGGAGAGGACATTAAAGCAATTCAACCTTTAGACATCTCAGTTCTGCAAAAGGAAAGACATCAAGGACAAAGACTGCATGCAAATGGAGAGACTACTTCACCGATTTATATGTCTTTGAGTCAAGTTGTCTAAGAAAAAAAAACACTTTTGAATACCAAAAAATTTCCAAAAGAAGTTTCGACTTTGCATGGCATGGCCAATTCAGGGTATGAAATGAAAAAAAATAAAACTCTGTTTTTTGCATCCGTCCCTCACCAGAATTCAAGTATGACACTCTGTACTGATTTTTAGTCTGAAAATAGCTTAGAGAAATAGAGGCACCAAACCAATGAAAAAAAAAAGATAAAAAAATCTAAATACTAATGGAACAGATGATTATGTGACATGTTTGTTTATTGAAGTACAAATTATGATGTCTGCTGCTTCTGGAAATTTAAGTTAGCTTCTTCTCATTCGAGGTGAGTGGGACTTTCAATGATTTTGCCAGAATCACTACTTCCTTTCTTAAGGGACATCAATCGTATTTGCATGCTGTAACTTATGTGTGGTATTAAGCTTTCAAATGTGTTGGATTCATCCCTTTAAAATTAGAGATAGAAATATAGCAGCCAATTTTGTACTTAAACAACAAAAAAAATTACACATAGGAAACCATTTTTTAGAATTAAAAAAGTGTGCTCTTTCATTTTTCAGTTAAAGGATGACTACACTGAAGACAAGGTATGGTAACCAGGGGCACAGAGCCACAACCTAATTGAAATGCAAATGAAATGGTGCTGCAGAGTGCCAGGGAATATTTGGCTTACTGTAAGAAAACTAACCTTGAGAATTCAATTTCCTTTGTCCAAGAAATACCATCACTAATCTAGTAGTGTAGTTCATTTGTAATTAGTGATCAATCAGGCAAATTTCCATATTCATTAACAAAAATTAGCTACTGTTTAAAAGGACCATTAAAAATGTACAGTTCCATGCTTCCAATTTATTCTTAGTACAGTGTGATACTTTCATCTGTGTTCTTATAGAAAACTAACAAATCTAAATGTGTAATTAATTTTTCCCTTATTTCCCCATTGGGTCATTGTTTAGATATTACAGAGAATTTTCACATTTAGAATTCTGAAATATTCTGGACTTTTTAGTTTCCCAGAAGTTTTTAAAAATTGCAAGCACACCACTTACTACAAGGAGTGGCTAAGGACTCGGGGCTTGTCTAATTTGGAGAAAAGGAGACTGAGAGGCAACCTCCTCGCTCTCTTCAGATTCCCTTATGAGGATAATAGAGAGGGAGCTGTTGAGCTTCCTGGTATTCAGTGACAGGAAATGTGGAAATAACTCAAAGCTGCATCAGAGAAGGTTCACACATGACATTAGAAAACATTTCTTTATAGAAAGGGTAATCCAGCCCTGGAACAAACATTGTGTTCTATTGAGATGATTGATGCCATAAGCCTGTCAGTGCTTAAGAGGCATTTGGACAACGCCCTTGATAACATGCTTTAGTGTTAGTCAGCTCTGCAGTAATGAGGCTGTTGGACTAGACAATCATAGTAGCTCCCTTCCAACTATCCTATCCTATCCTATCCTATCCTAGCCTAGCCTAGCCTAGCCTAGCCTAGCCTATCCTATCCCCTTCTCACCTCTGGAAACACTCTTATACATCATGGCAAGCAAGCTTAGACAAAATCTTGAGAGTATTTTCTCTTACTCACATTGATTTCTTCATATGGCCTCTCAAAAGGCTGAAAAAACTTTCCTGAAGTCACATCTCTCTAAAATTCCAATGCTCCTTAGCTTTGCATTATAAGAGGTCAGTAGCAGAGTATAATAAATTTACACTTGCTTGTGGTAAGAAAAACTCTTTAAAGGAATAAGGAGCATTTGAGTCAGATATTGAGACAGGAGGAAATAAATGTTTTGAGCAGTAATGGCAGTGATACAGGGGAATGGACTGGGAGATTGCACACATTAGGAGAGACCTGTAAGAACAGATTAGGCAAGCACCTGTTAGAAATATTGCTAATCCTCTCTTGCAGAAAAGGAGCGTCTGCCTAAAAGCCTTTCTGCCTGTGATTAGATAGCATATGGCTGTGACACACATATTCTCTTATCCCATCCCCACATTCTTTGCTGATGCATTCATAAGCACTTTGAGACCCATATTACTGTAATTTTCTAAATGAAAATGACATATCACTCCACCTGTGACATCAGATATAGTCCAGCCGCAGTGTCCAAAGGAGTGCTTCATATGGTCTTCTGAGACTCAATTTCTCTTACGTCTTCTTCACAGTGTGATGACCTTGAGACACTACATTAATTCCATACTACTCCTACGCAGGGCCAAATACTTTAATGCTAAAATAGAAGACCAATGGAAAAGAAGATACCCATTCCCAGACAATTTGTCTCTACTTGCTAGAGGACCTCTCAGCTACAAGATAACAGCAGCTGATCAATCTTCCAGGCAATGAGGTTATTGCAGTCTTTGACACTTTGCAGCAGCAGCTTCAGTCTTATCACTTTTTAAATCTCTTTGGTTATAGGATTAAAAACATCACCCCTTAATGAGTAGGTTCTTTTCTTATGATACCTTCTGGTCTGTGCTGCCCTGAAGCCAGAGCAGTAGGGTAATATCTCAAAAACCCCTGCCCTTCACAGCACATGGAAGAACATTTCTTATCTCACTCTCTCACTTTACAAGAGGCACTACTGGGTCAGGCCAATAGCCTAACTTGGTATTCTATCTCTAGTAGCAGCAGCAGCTGTTTATGGAAATTACATAAGCTTACCCTCTAATGTGATTCATTGGGTTTTATTCCCTGATAGACGTTGGAGTAGGGATGGTAGAAGGTACACCTCTGACTTTCTGCTTTACTACCTCTTTGTGACTAGCTTGTCCACAAATTTGTCTAAGTCTACTTTGAACCTGTTGACACTCTCTGCCTCGACCATGTCTTGTAGAAAGAAAGTCCAGTTCACTCTATGCAGCATAAACAAGTGCAACTCAATTTAGTGACAGTCTTCTATGGTGCCCTTCTCAGTATCACAAATAAGAGCTGTAACACAGGTGTACATGTTCAGTAAATGACACATTAAGGATCTGTTACACTGTCTGTCCAGATGGACATAATGTGTGTGTGTATATATATATATATGTATATGTATAAACTCACTTAGTTCAATATTTTGTTAGAAAATTCACTTAATCAGGCATGCACTGGGGAGCTGATCTATGCATGTTCAGAACACTTTTTCAAACATCCAGCCGACTGAAATACTCAATAACTGTATAAAAATTTCAAGTACTGCTAGCAGAAATTTTGCAGGTGAAATAATTAAAAAAAAAGAAAGTAGATGTCTAGGCCTATAAGAAGCACTTTGTCCACAAAGATCTCTTAATTCTTTACTGGCTAGTGGCAAGGAAAAATCATCCCTAATACACTACATAATACAAATTATCTATTTCACTGTAAAAAGGAATATCTAAATGATACATTTATTTTAAAAGGATCTTTGCATTCAAAAATGCAAAACGGTAACCTTTTATTTCCAATAATGTCTCATAATATTCAATGGATTTCTAAAGTACAACTTTATATTTGATTATGTGTTGCAGATATGAATCATGATTAACAGTTAACTATAATGTCTATAATGAAAAAAGTAATACTGTTCTACCAGAATTCTACTGAAATTTTATTATGGCAATTTTTGATGTGTTGTACTAATTTTCTGACTTTCCTGAATGATCAAAATTTTTAACAATTACATTTTAACATAATTATACCTGACTTAATGTTCAGAAAATTAATTCTTCATGACCTTAATGCACTTTCTTTAAAATTATGATATTCAACTCATAGTAATAACAATAAAAAAGAACATAATCAAACAAAGGTAAGTAATGCTTGAAGAGGACAAGTGCTTGCATTTTCAGCTAGTGAAATAAGAGATTAAATGCATAAATAGTTATTAGGTAGTGAAACTGTATTTCAGCTTTAAAGAAAAACCAGCTTTGGCTTAAAAGCAAGCATACAGATATATATGCTGGGGATATAGCATATGCATGAGAGAAATTACAGCTCTGTAAAATCAGTTTTTCAAAACTAAAAACAAATCTTACAAACACAGAGTACAGTTTCAATTACTTTGATAAAAAATAATTCTACACTCAGTCAAAACAGTTATGAAATAACAAAATATGTTAAATTTTTTGTTCATTGCTCTTTTTATCCAGGAGTTTCATGTAACTACTCATATCAGAATGCAGAAGAGGAAGACAAGGTCTAACAGAAAGAACCAGACATTATTAAAAAAACTAAAAAACTTACCTTAGAAGTTGTTTTAGAATAAAACCAATCAAATAGTGGCATTTTAGTATCCACCATGTAATCATACCAAAATATCAAATCTATTACGAAAACTGTAACTTTAATAATAGACTAGATTCTGTAAGCACTACTATTCTCATTTAATTTCACAGAAGAAATACTATTACAAGTATAAAATTGTATATATAAAGTCACAGACTTTTCAGTATTGAATGCAATATATTTTAACAAGATGTTGTGAAGTAATGCCTTGCTGTAATGTTCTAAAAAAAGTCAGGACTTGATAATACTTGGTAATAAATGTTTATCCCAGCTGTTCAAAACTTAGGATTTTGGGCCTCTTAAAGATTATACTCACCCATAAAACAGAAGGTTTGAGTCTGTCTGCTTTATGAATTTTGAACTAGAAAGGTCTAAAGGGTCACCATCTTTTCTTGAGAAAAATATTCTCAAATGTTTTCTTTGGTTACTTCTTCAGGAAGTAGGCTTTGGGAGGAGAAAACTAGGAATATGTAAGACCAATCATTGAGGAAAACTTGCACTACACTGAACAAAACGTAAACAACTAGGAAATGCACAACCCTTTTCTAAGGCTTTTAAAATTAATATTTCTGGAAGGGTACAATGGACAATCACAGCAGGAGTGGTCTGAGGAAGCAAGGAGAAAAAAATACCACAAGCAAAGCTTTGCAGAAATAATTTCCTGAGTAACGTATGTCAGTATTTTTTTCTACTGTACCAATCACTTTGTAAATGTTGGAATGCTTTCTGAGAACAGATTTTGACAGACATTTGTGTAGGTGTAGAAATGCACAAGTTTCTACTCTTCCAAATCACATTCAATAATAATCAAAATTACAAAATTACAAATTACCCTAAATATGAAAACCAACCAACCAGTCAAACAAAATAAAGTTACTGAAATGTAATCTGCAAGAAAATTTCGGGAGTTCTCTCTTGCTTCAGTTAAGCACCGATCACTTGATAATACAGTTGTGGTTTTAACAGTTGTTAGGAAACCCATTAAAGTACGCAGTCTTCCTTTGACACATTGATGTACAAATTGTATGTACTGAGTTTGTAATGGATGACACAATATAAATTGACATATATAACCTACAGTACTTCAAAGAACTGCAACACAAAGCACATTGACATGTCTAATAATCATAAGTGACAAATGGTTGCAGGGGTTTTTATGCTTCACAACTGAGTGGACAGACTATTTATCTTGTATTAAATTGTTATATTTTAGAATTGCCTTTAATTACAGGGAAATGTAGGATATTAAAAAGGAATATATTTCGCTGGATCGTTCTCCCTTTCCAGTTATCTTAGATGTGCTTTAAGAAAGCCTATCTGTCTCCTTGAAGTGAGAAGAGTCAAAAAACCTATAGCCTTGGGGTAAGAGTTAAATAAGAGGCAAATACATAATACCATATATTGAGGATTTTTTTTAAGAATCAAAATTCAGGACTCAGCACTTGACAGTACACTCAAAGGCAGATACTTTCTGGTACAGAGGCGTTCTTTGTAGAGAAAGTTTAGGATTTTTAATTCCTACTGATTTAATTCCAGTTTAAAAAAGGAAAAAGAGAAAAAAAAAGAATAGTCAACAATTCTCAGCATTTTAGTATTGAAATGTACTTGCTAGTGTCACACAGGGAAGGAAAAATTCTATAGATCAATTACATCATAAAAGTCAAAGCGTTCATGTTGATCTTTGGCATGTCATTACTCCCTAATAAAACTTGCTGCTGAGAGTGGCACAAAGATGTGTTTTTTCTAATAGGTAGTGGATTACATTTAAATAGTGACATTGTAATGTAAACTTTGACTCTTGACTCAAAAATATAGAATAATTAAGTAAAAGAACACTACACAATAATACATTATAAAGTCTTTCACATTTCAGAAGAGGTAATTACTTGTTTAATATCAGGATAGCATCAGCATATCTTTTCAGTAGTGAATAGGATACATGGAACAACAAATTGTAGACTGACATCAATGTCCTTGTATTATTTGTTCAAGGTATTATCCTTCAAGATGCTGATGCCAAAACCAAACCAACCAAACAAATAAATAAATAAAAAAAACCAAAAACAATCTGACCTGCTTCTGGCTGCAAAAACATGATTATTTTGTTCACTTTGCAAAACTCCCACTTTTAATCTCTTTTTGAGTTTTTTGACATGAAATTAGGACTTCAGATTTGTTTACCAAGTTGGGAGATAACAGAGAGAAAAGGCTTCTAGACATGCAGCTTTCAGTACAGAAGTGGATGTGTACTTGGTGGCAAAGTAAAAATGCTATGCAAATAATATTCATGTGGAGTGACATATATACAGGAAAGACATGGGAAATGACTGAGAACCATAGTTTGATCTTCTTCCATACACTCAGCTGTCAGAAGTTTTGAGTAGGAAACAGAAATTTTTGCAGAAAAGGAAATTTCAATGCATTTGGAAGGAACAGGAGCAAAACAGAAGGATGAGGGGGAAGGACAGAATTCAGAACAGTCTGCTGCTGCTCTTGTACCATACAGGGCTTTTTGCCTCCCCACTCCTTCTTACCTATTTTCAAAAGTTAGCCTTACTCCTGGTTAATGTTAAATTGGTTTTGTTTTCTATTGTTAACACATAAACCAGAAATAGGGTCATGCCCGGTTATGGTATATGGTAATAAATTATATTTCTGAAGTCTCTGATGAGACAAACTAATAGACAATTCAATACAGATTTTTTTTCATGAGAACACTGTTTCAGACCCTATGAAGTTTACACTGAAGGGCACCTTGATGGCTTATATGAGAGTTGGTAAAGACATCTTCACATATGATTTAAAAAATGCATATGGAAGGAAGCTTACACAGCAGGAGCATAGGAAGTATTCACCTGTTTTTGGTATGAGGAAGGAGTTTTTCCCATCTCATTGTGCAAACAGGCAGAACTGCAGTAGGTACAGAATCACAAAAGCTTTTATACCAAGAACACAAAATTATTCCTTTGCTGTAATTTGCATGTAGGTGAGGGAAACCAACTGATCTTCAGCAATAAATATTGCTGAAGGACTCAATGGATGCCAGGATTGATCAATACCAGAAGCAATTTTTACAGGATGAGAACTGCCCAGTTTCACTCTGTAATTTCCACTCCAGTGTTGAAGAAAAGAGTTTGTCAGGAGTAAGCTGAGAAAAGTCTACACCAATTGGAGTGGTTGTGTAGTATGATACATTTAATGTATTCTGTATCTTTTTGGAAACAGTTGGTAGGGTCATATATCTCTCACTATTTTTCAGTGATATTTGAGACAGTAGACTGCTACCTAAAATCTTTCATTAAATCTGTCATATATTCACCTTGGTGTCCTGCACAGAGTGCCATGATGTGAAGCCACTTAGAGATAAAACATGAAGAGATGGCAATAAATATCTTTTTAGAGATACTAGAGAGAATTTGGGAGATACTAAAAATTACTTTAAAAAGAAAAATATTTATGGCTTTATTCCATAGTATAAAAGACAGCATTATAGCTGACATTTATTGTGCTCATTATTTGTAATACTTTCTGACAATTTCAGAGAGTGTACATTGATATTTCCTCTTCCTTTAAAAAATTCAACGTTTTCATTCCTTTTTTTTTGAGTGACAGTGAAGGAAAAAACCATGTAACTGTCACCTCACTTTACTTTCCAGATTATCTTCTATAATCAAGAAAAGCCCATCTTATACAGCAATCTTTACACCTTCCTCTTTTTCTGACCATTGCTTTCTCTCTTGCCACAATTTAGTCAGTTTCAAAAGTAAAAATCATAAACTTATCTAAACAAAAGCAAAGACATTTGACATTTAAGTCAGATTAAGTAAGATTTTTGGAGTAGATAGGACTTTCTGAGTTGAAATACAGATCAGCTAATGCATTTCAGGGAATCTGGAAATTCAGTAAGCAATAAAGATTTGTTAATACCACCACTTTGTTTAGCTTTTTAATATTTTATTTACTTTTGCTCTCTATTTTATGGTTAACTGTATTGTATTTTAATTGCTTGCATGACATGCCAGCATCTCAGTAGAGGTTCTTGGGGGAGTTTTATAACATTTTAAATAATTAATAGTAATTAATAGACTGCATTAAATCAAGCTCTCATAGTATTCTCTGTATCTTCTGTGTATAGCAATGCTTTCAAAAGCTGAGAGCTTAGCTCATATTTCACAGTGTTTTGAGCTATTTATTTCTTCCACATACAGTGTGAAATAGTTTAGGAAGTTTTGTTTTGTAATATGCTGTCCTTTTGTCATGGTTTAACCCCAGATGGCAAGTAAGCACCACACAGTCACTGGCTCACTTCCTGCCTGGTGAGATGGAGAGAATGGAAAGGGAAAAGTGGAAGAACTCGTGTATGAGATAAAAACATAAGCTAAAACAAAAGCTGTGCATGCACGCAAAGCAAACCAAGGAATTCACTCAGCACTTCTCATGGGCAGGCAAGTGTTCAGCCATCCCCAGGACAGCAGGGCTCCATCACACATTATGGTTACTTAGGAAGACAAACGTCATTACTCCAAACATTCTCACCTTCCTTCCTCTTCTCCCAGCTTCCTATGCTAAGCATGATGCCATATGGTCTGTGGTAACCTTTGGGTTGACTGGGGTCAGGTGTCCCAGCTCTGTTCCCTCCCAACTCCCTGTGCACTTCCAGTTCCCTTGCAGGTGGGGTGGGATGAGAAGCAGAAAAGGCCTTGATTCTGTGTAAAAGCTGCTAAAAAATAACTAAAACACCCCTGAATTGTCAAAACTGTTTCCTGCACAAATCCAAAACAAATCCACATACTCGTTACTGTGAAGGGAATTATCCCAGCCAAGAGCAGCATAACTTAGTGCTCCAGAATGGCATGAAATACATGGGAGATATTTTTATGCTACACTTTATTTCTAATGAAAATGTCATACTAAAAAAATATGCTATTATAATTTGGGAAAGCTAAATCTTGTCATCATTACTCAAATAGAACCTAATGATACCAATTTAATCTATGGGGCTGTACTTTTTATTTTTTTAATGACAGAGGTATATTTTCTGCAGGAAAAAGGAGTGAGGTCCATTATGTGTATACTAGATACTAAAAAACTGTTAGGTTGTTAAATGAAATGGGAATCCAGAAATTACATAAGAAGTGAAAAACATAGATAAAGCTACAACCTCTACGACTAAGACAACAATGCAAGAGTATTTAATAATGTTATAGAATGGTATAGAAGACACAAAGGGAAACAAGGTCAGGATAAAATAAGAAAGTTAGAAACAGTAGTCATATTAGTATTTATTGAGAAGATCATAGTGAAACGTATAATGCATAGAAATGAGGATTCTTGTATAGTTATAACTGATTTTCTCCTTCCTCTCAGTCAGTGATGCTCAGATCTACAGTATTTATGAAACTTAAAAATAGGGTGAAATAATGACCTGGATTCCATCATCAGTTGCACCATGTGTGCCACTCATATCTGTTAAATGAAGGAAGTATAGATATATACAAATCCATATGTGTGTGTACATATATATGCCATTCTGGCTAAACTATAGGCAAAGAATGACTCAGATAATACTCACGCATTTTCTGCTCTGAAATTAAAAAAAACCACTGGACAATTTAGTGACAAAACAGGCTAAGTTCATTGATTAGACTCTCAAGCTGGGATCTAAATTGTCCCTTTAAGCACACGTAGATGGTGCTTTATCTTCATAAGCACTTGTTCAGAGAGATACTTCAAAGTCATAAGATCTCCTCAGGATTTGCCTATATCCCATAACTACATCACATCAGAGCACCCCACTTGAGAGGAGCTGTACAGGCTAAGCAGGACAGAAAACATTCAAATATCCAAATTCATATTTAGGACCTGCAAAGGAAAGGAGTAAAACAAGGCAAAACAATCTCTCGAGACACATAAGGGCTCCTCCTTGCCTGCTCGAAAATACAGCTCAATTCACAGCTTAGCTACGTAAATTACAGGCTCATTCCTAGTGAAGTCAACAAGAGGAAAAGGTAGTAACCATATATCTGGGAAATGTAATATATTAATGGGAGGTAAATAAGGTGGGTTTTTTTTTACATAGACTGCACACCATTAGCCTACTCTTATTCATGTAACTTTATCATTCTAAACTTTGCTTCTACATTTACTAAAATGTTTTATTTAGTGTTGTTCACCCTCTAAAGGGATAAAATAGCAGGTTATCTAACTATCATGAAAAGATTCCTTCTCTTAAGGAAGACAAAGCTCTAAAGCCTGTCCTCATAATTCATATAATACAAAAGGCATTTTAATTCCAATACCTCATTCCTATGACAAAGATTATAGCAAGGACAGAAAATGCCCACAGATTAATCCATCATTCTGACACAGTTTTTAATGAGTGGGAAATGCCAAAAACATGATCCATTATCTTTGCAATTCAAAACCTGTAATATCATGGACCAGTTTGAACTACTTGCTAAAATGTCTTAGATCTAGCATTCATGCCCAGAAGCTTGCAACTCATTAAACTTTTAAAAACACATTACACATCATTCTGCATGGATTAGAAATTAGATATGCATGATTTTTATTTTATTTTAGAGCAAGACAAGAGGATTTTCCACCTTCATTGGTTTTGAAATCTTTAATTTGAACAAAAATGTAATGTCCCAGTGTCCCCTAGTGGGCAAATGAATTCGTAAGTAAAGCATTCATTTCATATATGTCTATACTTATCATCATCAACACATCAGAAGGATTATTCTGAAATACTGCACCAGTTTACACCTTTTTTCCATCACCAAAAAACACTTGATGAAGATGGGGTCTGATAAATCATTGTGAAGAAATAGTTAACTTCTGGGAAAACAAGACCAGATGCATTTACATTGTCCTACTGGACAAGAAGATAAAATAGATTTGAAATATTATTCCTGTTTTCTCCTCTGTACTGTATGAGGTAATCTTCAGAAGGTTGTTTTACATATGTTTGTTTCAGTTTTGCTTGAAGATAATGACATTGACAGCTTTAAAATAAATCATCTACTCATGCAAGCCCTACACTGTAGCTGGGCTTTGCTGTTGCTTTAGTTGGTGGGTAGTAGAAGTTGCTGTATTTTTTTCTAGCATGTCTCAATCATCTTCCTTCTCACTTGAATTAACAGAAAAAGTTTGAAGTGATCTCACTGAAGCAGCCTAGTGAAATGGTTAAATGAAAAACTACTGAAATAGAGATCTATTTCAAAATGTTATCATTTGTTTTGGGTTTACTTTTAAATGAACATAGTCCTTGTGAATATGAAGAAGTCATTCCTCAATTAGAGGAAGCACTTTGCACTACTTCCTGGGGTTCCAAGTGGATTGGGATTCTCAGGTTCCTTTAAGAAAAGGTTTTCACTCATATGCTGGTTTCACTAGCAAAAAACTGGTAAATTGAGGTTAGAATCATGATGGCTGTTTATGATTTAAAAGTAACACTCATTGCTTTTGGCATCCAGACATAAGTAACAAACTTGTAGTTTCCCTACCAGGATGAAATGCTATAGCAACAGTATAAGTGACGTTTTTTGAGATTCAGCATGTAGCTTGTGAGGAAATTCAGCATTATTTTTCACCTAACGTCACTCACAGAGCTTTTGGGGCTAAGAGAATTCAGCCTTTAATAGGAGTTGCCTTGACAATAAGAACAAATTAGCATAATTTTCTTATCTTCTAGTTAGCAAAACTGCTCTTATAGCTGAGCAACTCAGGTTTGCAAAATGAGAGAAAAAAACAGCCCATGTAATTAATGTCACAGTTTTAGCGATATAATCAAGTTTCAAAACAAAATATTAGCTAATCAAAAGGCTTAAGAGTACTGTACTCTTAAAACCAAATAAAGTTCTCATAAATTTGGTCTTGGGAGATGTAGATTCAGACTATATGCCCAGAAAACATTTGTGTAAACTATGGTCACATCACTTCATTTCTCTGTACATTAGCTGCACTTCTGAAATTGCACAATACTTCCTTTGCGTGCTTTCTAAAAAGTGATGATTTTGTCTCCTCCTTGAATTCTCAGATCCCCATGCTGGGTACTGATTCTATATATGTGCTTACACAGAATCTATCACAACCATGTCTCCAGCTATGGCTACACACACTTCTGTTCCTATGTTTTTTCTGAGCTTATTTCTTCAGCCATTGTTTTGATTCCAGAATTGATTTTACAGGAATGCCTTCATCTGTCTTACAGGATAACTTTCAGACTTACTAAAAGCTAGAACCTCTTATCTGTAAAACAGCTAATGAATAGCTACAAAAAGGCATATACATTCTGTAGTTATATAGATCAATACGAGATAATTTCAACATTTTTTTAAGAAATGGAATTCTGTTAAAATAAAATATGTTACAAAATATCCTTTATTACAAAACTCAGCTACAGAGGGCCATCACTATTGTTTTTCTTGTGAGTTTATACAGGTACTAAATCACCTTTTTACATAAAGAGTATATTTTTTATATAAAATGCAGATTTATAAAGAGATGTAGGACAGAAGAGCAACCATAAAACAGCACAAGTGTGGTACACTGTCTTCTCTTGCAACTGGCAAGTCCAGAGAGATTGATCGAGCTTGGACAAAACCTGCTAGGTCACAGCTATGATTCACTCAGAATGGATTTATCCCAGATGCATAAAACCCTCTGACCAGAGGATCCCTGCCAACCATTCCCTGTGCTGCAGGAAACTTCATGATAAGTGTGACTGAAGACACTCACCTGAACATAACCTCAAGTTTTAAAATATATGTAGCTTAGCAAGGATAAAATACAGACATGAAGAAGCTTCTCCACTCACTATGACACATTTTTTTCTGTAATCCCAGCACAAAGGAGAAATCCAATAGCAATGGAGGGCAACTGCTTAATTCTCTTTTCTAAGGGCTGCACATGTTGCAGCAGATGCCAGTGGATCTAAGTTACCACAAAACTCCCATTGGCTTTAGCAGTCTCACTCAGCAACTGTTAACTTTTACTTAACTTCTGTTTACCTCTCATCTTTGCTGATCTTTCTTGATGCATACCAAATAAATGTTATTGCAAGCTATAATTTTCTAGCTGCGATATCACACACAAAGATGATGTGCCACAAAACATTAAAACTTCTGTTCATGTCTTTTTCTCAAACATGTGTCTAACACAAAACATCACAGTTTCCAATGAACATTTATACTCTGATAATGAACCAATTTCTATCACTTACACGTGAGTGAGTCAGGGTCTGCTCATAATTAAGAAACACTAAATCTAACAGATTACTTGCCATGAATTGTTTCTACATCTCCTCAGAGAATGTAACTCCCAAAAGATTTCATTCACAGAAAGTGTTAAGGTTCATAGCCTCTCAACTGCACTGAGTTTACCTATTACCTATGAAACAGATTTGGTTGAATCTTGGCCTGGAAGATCAAATTGTACAATGTTGTTGAAGTGTTGCAGTCACAACAGTCAAATTTTTTTCCCCTACATATCACATCATTTTTCTGCCTGTATAATTCTTTTAAGAAGCAAGGGAAAAAAAAAACAGTAGGTTCTCAATAACTTTTTCTTGGTGTTTTCTTTGCAGTAAGTGGATTATCTAGTCTTCT
This sequence comes from Urocolius indicus, assembly GCA_013401255.1. Classification (NCBI taxonomy): domain Eukaryota; kingdom Metazoa; phylum Chordata; class Aves; order Coliiformes; family Coliidae; genus Urocolius; species Urocolius indicus. Next base: position 65,766 of record WBNH01006060.1, read on the forward strand.
CAGTCTGAAATAGTGTGCACTAGAAACACACACAAGTTAAGGAATATAAATAATCAACATCAAAATGGGAGACTATCCACAAGAGCATAAAGCGAGGCTTGTCCAAAACTGCTTGCAGTATAAGGGATATGGAAAGTAATCACCCTCTGCACACTGGCTCAGAGGCACTGCAGGCTTAATGAATTTCAGGCTCAGACCAGTTTACATTTTCTGGCATTTGGTGCTTCAGTGGCATCTGGTGGGATTCTATTTATTTATTTAATTATTTCAAAATTTGCTCTGCAGCATGAGCCTCACTAAATTTGCAAGGTTTTCAAGTAAGCTTGAAGGGCTTGTTCATCAGACCTTGAATTATCAGTAAGTGCACAGAAGTAGTTGTCAACTTCAAGAAGGCTAGAAAATGCAGCAACTCTCGATACAAATCTCTCATGCTTAGGACGTTTGGGGGCAGTCTCTAAGCCTTGTAGATAGTATCATTAGTATTTCCATTTCAATTCTGAGGTGAAGCAGTGTTATATCTAAGCTTCTTCTTCACTGGAGCAACTGTAGCACAATTGCAAGTAACACCTTCCTGAGTCTGCACCTCAGCAAGAGTAAAGATTTGGCATTACATAGAGCAGCATTATTAATACAGTCATGCGCAATTTGACTTTCATTTATCAAAGCAGAGCGATCACCTTCACCCTTGTAAATGTCCTGCAGAGATTCAAATTGTGAATTTACTCACTATTTCTTAATATTTTCACCAACACATCATAACTACTTCTACTTGGCATCTTCTACTACTACTTCTACTACAGCAGCAGAGTGGAATATTCAGTATGAGACAGAAACCAAACAATGCACGCAACTTCATGAATATCCACTACAAGGACGTGAGTGATAAACACCGAAAGGCAACAAATACACATACTCATGGGCAGACCTGCAACTCTTAATCTTATAAAGCCAAGAACTAGAAGCCAGGAAATGCTAGAATAAGTGTTAGCTGTGTAGCCTTAATTTCTTCTATTTGAGAAAACAGATTATGATACTGTCTGTAATGATGTTAGAATTTAATGCCCCTATGTCCAATTTTTCCATAAGGCCAACTCTTCTCAAATTTTGAGTTTAAATTGGAGGTATTATTGGAGGAAACAGACTACATTGATTCTATGTTAATCACACATATCATCAGAGTATTTAAAGACCTACAACGTTTTTCTCCAAGCCTCAAAAAGAGCTATGCTATTTTGGCTGAAACTTTGCAAACACATGTGGAGAGAAACTTGTGAAAACTTCCAACAAAAAAATGTGCAGTGTTATACATGAATAGAAGGAGGTGTGGGCTAATCCATTCACAAGGCTGACTCCAGAATGCATTGCAAAAAATAGCAGTACTGTATGTAGTCTAAACATTCTAGCAAGCAGACCCTAAATTACCCTGTAAAGTACGTAGACAGATGTGAAAACTGATACCGACACCAATTAAGTAACTTAATCATGTAACCAGTCAGTAACAAAGGGGAGCTGTGTTCCACACTTCTGTGGCATGATAACTATGAAACAAATGTGGAATAAATAAATAAATAAATAAAGTTTGCAACATGTTTAAGGTACACAAACCAAACCTTTGTTCCTATCAGAGGATACCTGTACAAACAGAATAGACAATCAGATCTGAAGCTACTGATTTTATATTTGCAAATATATACTGATAGGAACAAACTGAGATATTTCAGGTAAACAACATTTCAGCATATTTACAAGTGGAAAATTCATGCCAGCAGGTGATAATTTGGTCTATACTGTACATTTTTAGAGCTGAATTGCATGCTGAAGCACTGCAATCTACTATTTCACTACATCCTATGTTTTGCCTGAGTGTTTAGTAAGGCAAAGAAAACTAGAGCCAGCAGTGGAGCACGCAAACAGAATAGCAAATAGGATCACTTTTCATTTCAGGTTTTTATATTATAGAATTATATTTTCAATCCTAACATAGGTCACAGTAGTCACAATGGCAGTTTTTAACTTGCTTTCTAGGCACGTAGTACAGTTAGGAAAGATTTTCACATAATCAAAGTTGGATATTTCTAGAGAGATCAAAAGAGTCTGTGAAGTGGAGAGCAGGTGCTACAGACATCTTAGAGGATCTGAGAATGCAATTAACCAGCAAATGAGCCTTGGAAAACCTAGTCTTCCTGAACAGATGAGCACACTAAAAGCCACTGAGAAATGAAATGGCCAAAGCACACTAATAGCAACAGCAAGCATATAGACATCTGCCCTATATCTTAACCTTTAGGAAAAGAGTGCAGAACAGATACAGAAAGGAAAGCAGGTACAATTATGTAAATGTGTTGGCCTCCTGGAGAAGATGAAAGTTTATTGATTGCTTTTACAGAGGCTCAGTTAGAGGCTTAGTTACAGAGGCTCACTATTGGCCTTTTTTCACTCCAAGTGAATTGGTACTTGGTATGGCTAGTGCTGGATGAAAATGGTAAAGTGCCTTCTAGAAGATTAGAAAAAACAAGTGATTTTTACTCCTCAGCATTTAGGTAGCAACTTTTTTTCTTCATTTATATTCTGATTGCCAGCATCAAAGTTTAACACTGGGAGGTGTTTAATAAGCTTTGTGGGAATCTGTAGACATTGACAGCCTTTAATATTTGGACAAATGTAATATGGCTTTGGACAAATGAAAGTAATCCATCTGAACAATTTCTGCTGATGCCAAATTTCATACAGGGTTTATTTAAACAATTGAAAAGTGAGGTCTCAAACTTTAAAAATAGGTCAGACTTTCTATAACTCTGTCCATTTCTTTTTCTGAGACCTACAATACACACTGCAGTAGCTTATGTCTTTACAGGGTATTAATCACAAAAACTATCACATGCCAAGCCTAGTACAGATATTATAGACATTCAGGTTAAAAGGGGGATTTTCTGCTCTGACACGGAGGATCTTTGTATGACATGGACATAAAATTTCCTCTTTTATGAAGTGAGAAAGAAACCAATGTGGGAGCTCCAGAACCAAGTGTGATGTCATTCACCTTGAAACAAGTCATGAGATGCAGGTGGTGCAACTTGCATAGTTTTAATACTGTAACTGTTATATAACGGTTCTCTATATATAGTTATATTTTCTTTGTATCAGTTTCCAACACCTCCAAAGTCTTAAACAGCTTTGTCTTCCCCATGACGTAAGCTTGCTATGACTTATTGAAACTTTAGATATGGTTGGAATGACCTTCAGCCCATCCAGGTGGCACTGGCAGCAGTGTAATCATGGTGTGCTGTGAAGATGAAGTGGTAATTACTTTAAAATCATTTTGACTTGTTTCCTTGATCATTTTTTGCTGTATTGTGAAGTTTGAGGACCTAGGCCTTAGTTTGACACTGGGTAACTTTTCTCTTTTTAAACTAATATTTGCAGCACCTCACAGTCTATAAATTAGAGTATTTTGTTAACTGTAGTTGCTCAAAAAAACCTCTGAATTTGAAATTAAGGTACTTCTGAACTCAGCTCCTCCCTACTCGAGTGTAGCTGCTTCCCATTGCTAGAATTTAAGAACATTCTGCAACCTGAGTCAACAATGTAGATTCAAATATCCCTCCTTATGCTTAGCACCACTGCCTTAGAGATCTTTAATAGCTTGGTTTCTGTAATAGGATGTTTAGGTATAATAGCACATCCCTGTTATTTATTAAGGATTTAGCAAAACTAAAATCTTCCAGTCACAGAATCGATATTTAGAGGTCATCAGTCTGCACAGTTTGAAAGACATTCAGGAATATTGTCTGAATCATGCTAGGGTGAAAAGTCTCACACTTACTATTAATTACCACAGCATAACAAGCAAGTTCTCTTCAGGTTTCGTTCTTTTAGTTGTGGATTAAAGTCTCACACTTTCATTTGTTCATTTTCACTCACAGACAGCAGGCTGACTGCCATTTGCCTGAAATAACCCATTCTCACAGCATTCCTGGGTGATACCACTCTCACCACTACCTCTCCTTAAAATCTGTGTATTGGCCTGGTTCCTGGTTTTTTTTTAAATGTATTTTCTAACAATGATGCTTTTAAAATCTGGATTATATAAAGCAACAATTTTTATCAAAGTCAAATGCAATCGTATTGCTCTGGTAGTCCTGCCTACACTGATGACTTGGGAAGTAACTATCATGTTTACCCCTCCAGTTCTGCTTTTTTATATTTTTCATAATTGTCTACTAGGCACAGCCTCCACTTTCAAAAGAAAGCCCAACATCGGATTAGATACAGAATTCAGTACTTTGCTCACCTTTCTCTTAGAATGTTGAACCTACATTTAGCCACAAACCACAATCAGTTACATTACATTGGACTAAGGCCAATGCTTATTTTCTCCCTCTCCTATGGCATGTTTTATTATCATGAACATTTTGTAGAAAAAAAAAGTGTAAGAACTAGCTTTTTCAGTCAAAAATCAAGGAGTGAAAAAGGCTTCTGCAAGAGGAGTTGTTAATCTAATCCCACTGCTGGACAGCTGTCATGGATTGGTTTTAGTTCACCAAAAGCTCTCCTGAGAGTATGCTAAGGACCAGCAAACTGATTTAAATGCTGGCATCAACCCAACTAAAATAGCCATCCTCTCCCATCTTAGAATAAACAAATGAAAGACCTGTCTGCCAAACTGCTGCTGATGTTACAGTATAGGGGAAGCCTAAATGCTCTCTGTTCCCAGCTCCTGTTGGATTTCTAAAATAGATCACTCTCTATCTACATCCTTTCCCCAGTCCTTTGTCACTTCTCATCTTGTTTCCTTGTTTTTTGTAAGTATTTTTTTTCTCCCTTCTGCTAAGGAGCAATAGAGATGTTGGTCCTTTGTGCAGCTAACAAGCAACATACAGAAAATTGTTTTTTTTTTCCTACTGGACATAGTACACATTTTTAGAAGGAAGTTACAAATCCAAGACTGTATTGCTTCAAAATTTCTCTGTGCCAAAAGAAGACAATGGGAACAAAACATTGCTGCTTTTTAGGACTTGAGGGAAAGGGGAATGATGTGAATATGGTCAGTAGAATGGAGTACACTCACAATCCACATGAAATTGTAACTACTTCCTGATGATTAAAACACTTCTGTATTTTGATATATTACAGATTTTGATCACTGTTTTCTTCCATACAATTTCTTAATGTTGTGAGATTTAAACTGATTAATTCTGATAACTTTAGAGAAGAAGTAGTAACACCACCAGGGAAAAAAAAAACTTAGAATAATCTAAGATTTTTACAGGTGTTATGAAAGCAACTGTCACTTGTACTCGTTACTCTTGTGCATTATGCTGTCAGATTATGTTAAATAATGGTTCAGTTTCATTTAGACCACATAGCAAGGTCTTTGTGGTGTTACAAGTGGGTTGTTGCTAAACACTCATAAACAGTCATTGCAACTAGTAGACAATTTCAAAAAGACTTTAGGAATGACCCATCACTTGTGAGTATAGAACAGTGATCAAAAGAAGTATCTGAACCACTTCAGATATAACACATCACTTTCATCACAGAAATGGAAATCACTAGCCCTGTTTTCCTACTCTGTCTTTAATCTGAATCTCTTTATTTCACTTTTCCATTTCTCTATGTGATAACACAACAGAGCTGAATCTTTCTTTTCCAGTTTCCAACAAAACACTCCTCAAATTCACACTGGTGTCGACATTGTAACTATCTTCACCAGTCTCCTCCTTTCTAGAAGCAGTCTGAACAACTAGATATTGAGAACCTTATTAATTGTGTTTTCTAATGATTTATTAATTGGAACAGGGGAGTAGTACATCTGGCAACATTTACATTTGCAATTAGGGAATGTGATTCTCCATAGCAGAAGTCTAATTTTATTATTTGGCTTAACTTAGAAATAGTCAGATGGTTTAGATATGAAGAAATTTGTATTAGTGAGGGATAAGGAAATCTGGAGAGAAAGAATCTATCCTTTTGTAGAATATTCCAAGCCAAATTTGTTTAATTTATGCACCCTCATGACAAAACATTTGGTCTTTCAAATGTTTCTATACATATTTTTTTCTGCCTTCTATTTAAATTGATTGCAAATCATTTTAAAGTACTAGAAATACTTCTAGCTTTGCTCTTTTTCAAACTTTGTGTAGGTTATCTGGGACAAGCAGCTTGACCTCCATGTAGTTTAGGCAGGGAAAATGACAAGTTTACATGACCTCCTAATGACCTACTAATGCAAGTATCTTCTGACTACCATTTTAGACATAAAGAGCTTTATACATGTGCATAGTTTTACTTAAGAATTGTATTTTGGCAAATAGTATTTTGTATTCTCAGGAATGTATATGTCAGGAACTTGAGTATTTGAACAAGTACTAACATAAATTAAAAAGAGTATAAGGACGTTCCCTTGGCAAAGCCCTGAACTTAAAGAATTCTGAACTATATTTAAATGCACTGTTTCTATATAATTTACATTAAAGTATAATAATTGTTTTCATGTTTTTAAACATAACTTTTGTCATTCCTCATCTGCATTTCTACACCTAAACCAAAATCAATAATATGTAATAATCTAAAACAGTCGAGTTTTTCAGGTAGTTTTGAAAACCTGTTGAACAATTGTAACTATTTGTAACACCTCTATAATAATTGCAAAATCCTAAACATGGCAAGCAGGAGTTGTACTCTTATGGGTGGGAAGGAAAAGGGGAAGGGGAAAGACTTGTAAGAATTTAAGCTTAGTATTTTTCATAAATTTGGTTTTGCTGGGCTAGGGACATTGTGACTGCATCTGTATTCAATTAAGAACACAGCAAGATTATAACAGCAAAAGCAGTTCAGAAAATCTCAGTACAGTTCAAGTTATTCTCTCATCATACCTAACAGTTAAAGTGTTACACAAGAGGTTTTCTCAGGTTATTTCCCCCCCTTTTGTTTCTTATCAGTAAGATTCCTTAACAAAACAGCAATTTATGACTGATAGGACATTTGGGAAAATCCATTAAAATTGAGATAGTGGTACCTGATCTTATTCTATTTACAAACATTTTCTGTTTAATATCCTCCATATGGATTGCCTTTTTCTCCGTCTGTCTCTGTTCTTCTTCTTCTAGTGGGAATTACTTTGATTGCTGAATACTAATGAATGCACAATTGGCCCAACATACGATTGTTTGTTTTGAGTTATTAATTCAGTTTGAAAAACATCTGACCTCTGTTCCTAACTATGAGAGAAGTGAGCTTAGAGTATGAAACAACTGAGATCATATCATGCAGGCCTAGTGAAAGATAACAATGGAAATCTGCATCTGTATGCAGTAGACATTTATGAATGCATTATGCTCAAGGTTTCATGTTTTCCTCTTTGAAGTGTCTTCTCAGCAAGCATACTTATCTCTGTTCCTGTTACTTCTGCAAGTTCTTCCATCTCTTCAGTACTTTTATTAAAATGCAGCAGAGAAACTAAACATCTGGCAAGTAACCAAGCCAGAGAGACTGGGAAAAGCTGAAAAATCCCTCAGTGAGTGAGCAACATCTGCTTGATAGGCAGTGAAAAATAAACCAGCAATAAACTCATTTTAACAGCAAATAAAAGGTACATGAGGCTAGGGGAAGGTTTTCTAGAAATGCTGATTACTCACATTATGCAATTAAATTGGCATTACTATGTTTGACAGTCACAGAAAAGCAATTGTGAAAAGCTTACGTGCTCAAAGAAACTGATGTAAGGACTTAATTTTCTACTTGCATAGCAAGAAAATCTGCCTTCTGAAGTCTCCTGGGCATTTTCTGGGCAAGAAGCTATGAACCTTGTCTATTTCAATCCCAAGAAAGTTGTAAAGGAAAATACACTTGGGTCTGAAAAAACACAACAAAATTGATGCTTCATGTTCTAGTGAAATGCTACTAAAAAAATAAACCTCCACCTTGTTTAATGAATACATTGATCAAAATCAAATAATTCACCACTTGAAATATGCGTAAACTTATAATTTAGTGCAAATTCATCATGGTTGTTGAAAAATTCATTGTAACTTATTTGGATATAATGTCATCACCAATGAGAGTTATTCAATGAAATATAAACGCAAGTACCTGTAAGTAAAGAAGACAATATTGAAATTATGATCTTAATAAATATGCTGAGCAAGAATACAAAAATTCAAACTTCCAAACAAAGTAAAAAATGCTGTTTGTATAATGCATATACCCAAATCTGTTTATGCTATAAATCTGGTTTGTTTGGGAGCAAGTGACAGAATCCTTTCCCTAATAATATGCTATGAAATGATGGTGAAAACTAAGAAGTAGTTTCCACCCCACTGATATACTACAGTGCTGTATTTACCAGATTTGCACCCTTTGGGTTACATGGGAAGTGTGCATAGAGGAAATGGGATCCCCTCACATAAAACTACAGACTGATGAAGGTGAGAAAGAAATATAAGATATGCCAAGGAACAGTATGCAAGAACTAACTGACAAATAAGAAACTTCCTTCATGCTGTCCTCTTGAATCAATGTATGATCATGAACACAGTTAGTGTCCATGTCTGTAAGATGTCCTGCACGAATATGTTCCATTGAGAAGAGCAAAGCTGGAGAAAAAAACAAGTGCAAGTACCTGAGGAAGTGATTACAGATGAACACTGACAGTGACAGAAGTACTGCCACAGTTCAGCCTTAAAGAAAAGCACACATGGTTCTGCCTTCATCTACAAGGCATTAGACTGTTCAAGTTGCACCCAGCAAATATACAGTAATTTCCTCCTGCACATCACAAAGGTCTGAGACAGATGAATTACAGAATGCACATTTATCCTTCCCGTTGCCCTGTGACATCAGTGATGCATCTCAGAGAGAACAAAGCACTAAAAAATGCTTTTACTTTCTTGACAGTACTGAAGATGTCTAAAAGGAGTGTCATAAGGGAAAATCTTATCCTGACTTACTAGAGTTTTGTCATGATATCTTCAGGAGTTCATGAAGAGGCCAGGCCTTTTTCATAATGTTTTAAATAAGACAAGTTTCTTTGTGGTTTTTGTTTCAACATGTGAGATTGTTTTACCAACACTAAGGGAAGTTCTCCTATTTCTTCTTCTGTCTTATCATTTGTGATATCACCACTAGTGATACACAGAAATCCCTACAGCTGGACAGAGGAAAATTCACAGAAAGTTGCATTTATTATGATGTATTTCAAACAGTTTTCTTTCCAGAGTAAAGATTTTTATTAGAGTTTGTTGAGCAACTTAGGACAGCTGGATGCCTGCTTTTTGTTTTGAGTTCCTGTTTCAAGACACTAGTGCTTTAAATAGTTGTAGCAACTTTGCAGTTCACATAGTGGTGAATACTGAGTATCAGTCTATCTGTAACTTTACTAATTGTTTAAGTACTTTAACCAAACTATTTGGTACTGTTCAAAAATCTGAGGTAACAACCTCATCTAAGGAGACACAGTAGCACTTTGGAAGTCTTTTGCATAAAACCCTGTTCTCCTGACATATTTGTTGCAGTCTAGCAGAAGAATAAATCTGTTACATTTATAGAGCATAGGTTAAATTTTGGTGGTTACAAATTGCCTATTTTCACGTTCTTGCAGTTTTTATGTCAATTTCTAATATCAACTTTCATCCCAGTCAGTCAAGTGAGTGGGATACGTTCATACAGATTCTACTTCATCAGGTTTAGATTTTGCAAGGTTGTTCCTGAAAAACAGCAAAACTTAAAAGCTGACCTTGGATTTTATGAATCCAGTCAAAGACTGTGTACAGCACATACCATTTATTTTAGCCTGCATATTGCAATTATTTGGCAAATTGTATGCTATGATAATCTTGGTTACAGTTAATAGTTTGGAGCTTTTTGCTTAAATAGCTAAAATTTCCTGAAGCAAAACTTCAGCTTAACCAAACAAAAGCTTACATTGTAATCAGTGTTAAGTGAAATAATCTACAGATGAAGTATTCATATCAAGGGTTCCAGCACTACACAGTTCTTATTCATTTTTGCATATAGTGAAGAGCAAAGAAACACACTTATTATTATACCTAACTTTAAGCATGTCTACAGGTTCTTTGCATCAATTACATAACTATTTCTTTAAAAGATCCAGTCAGAAGGATAAATTATCAAGTTTTTAGATCATTAAGCATTACTTATCAAGAAATAGGTGTTTTGATTTAATTCAAAGTAAACACAGAAAGTAAGGCTAAATTTCTATGTTTTGAGTTCTTAAAATCAGTCCTATTTCCAGAAATACTGTTTCATTTGTAAAACTGCAAGGATTTGTAAATCCTCAAAGTATTTATTCATGGTTATGTGAGGTAGTTAAAATATCTTACATTGAACTTACTTTTTTCAGTGAAAGGATGAAAATTGGACATTTTCTCCCATCTGTGCCATTGACTCATTAAAACCAGTCACAACACATGCCTAAAGTTACACATGATTTTATGTATCTTGCTTGTACTTGGAAACAAACAAACAAAATCAATAAAAGGTTCTCGTTGACTCCAATGGTCTGAGACAAAGAGGCCACAAAAGGTACAAATGTAAATTAAGCTAAAAACCCCATCTGTTGGTAATACTGACATTGCTAGCTGTCTGCTAGATGAAGACACTGTAGACAAGCAGCAGCACTCTTTTTTTGCCTAGAGAAAGTAAAGAGACTCTGATTCACAATGGCTGCTCTCGCGTGCAAGGATAGATGTAAAGTGTGGAGAATTAATCACATCCAATGCCATTCATGAAGAGTAATGAACACTGTATAAATCCAGAGTCCCCATTGATTTCTATCTGTAACTTAAATATTCTGTCCAGAACAGGTCAAAACAATAGGTTCTTTTAGTGTGTGTCTATTGTCATGAAGCCTTTCTTCATTAGTAATAATAATAATAAAGATACTGTCATTACGCACAGGATTATCTGGCTACCAGCTTACAGAAAGTTCTGAAATATACATTTGACTTTTCAATATAAAATTGATTACATTCTTCATAAAGAGCACCTGGCAGAGGTTTTGAAGACACATTTTCTTTTTACCTTGTTGATGTTTAACTCTCTTGTCACTCCACTTACCACACTTAAGTTTGCTGTTACTGTTACATGTCATTGTTCTGATTTAAGGACTCCTGAGAATTCAGCCACTGAGATACAGATTTTAACTATTCCCTCGAGTAAAAAAAAAAAAGCTATTTAACTTCACTGGATGAAAATATCACTAAAGACAGAGACACTAAACACATGTGATGTTGCCCTTGAAACAAGAAATTGCTACCACAAGTGCCACTCACACTCTAATATGTAAGAGACACTTAACTGATAATGTAATAATAGACCACCAAGAGAATACACAGACAATCTCCATTAGACTGGAAGAAATTTAATAAACAATTACCAGCTAAAAAACCCAAATGATTTTACATATTTCTCTGACATTGTGTACTTGAATTTGAGCTCTTTCACAGAAGATGTGCTTTTGCTTGCTGATCTAAGCACTGGTAACACCAAGCCCGTTGGCACCTCCCTTTGACTCCAACAAGCTTTGAATAGAGTTTTGAGATGACAAGGAAATGTTTTTCCTCTCATGAAAGTCAAACAGAAATTAATTATAACCCACAGCAGGGAGAGATTACTTGTACCTGCTTCCCGAAAATGCAAGTGCTGTGACACAGTCTTGCTTGCAAAGCTGAAGTGCTAGTACAGGCCAAGCTACGGGAGGCACTAACAGCTCTACACACATAGCCCAAACACACTTTATCAATGAATGCACATTTGCACATACAGATGTGGCACTTCAACATACAACTTACGTAACAGATATAACTGCAGATATCCTGTTTGCTGGCATTGAGAACTGAACAGCACCAGAACTATACTAGCCTCTCCCAGTTGATGATCGGACTGGTCATTGTCAGTTACTTGTGTATCAGTTCTTCACACAATTCTCAAGAAAAAGCTGAAAATGTGGAAGGCTGATATCACATTGTGCCTTAAAACACATTTATGCAAGTTTAAATAATTCAGTACTCACAAACAAAGCTTCTTCATCCAGCTAAGACTGTAATGGTGCAATCACATGGTAGATTTTGACATTTCAGTACATGTAACTAGCTTTGGTTCTTTTCAGTGAAAGAGACCACAGAAGGGTATAATAGAATATGCAATCCTTTTCCCAGCCTGTATTAAATAGTAACTAGAGTTCTCCCCAGAGGTAACTGATGAAATTTAATAGTAACATATCAAGTAATCACCCAGAAGATCTAGTGAAAGTTATGCAAGAATGAACAACAACTTCTTCACTTCCAAGTAGTAAGTTAAATGAACTTAAATAAGATGTCATCAGGTAGAACAGGGAAAGATAATATGGTATCTACTTAAAGTAGTTTGAACAATTAGCAGAAGGTAGAACTACACTCTCTCCCCATGCTCCTCCACTTATAGCTGTGGGTACACTGTACACTAGCAGTAAGTTAATATTCCAGCTCTCCCCCAGTTACTACTAATTTACAATTCATCATAAAAGCCCAGAGAAGTCCCCATGAGGGGTAGTCATACCCTCAACTCTACTGAGGTCTCCCAACCCAAGGACTAATTTCAGGGCTGATCTGAGAAGCCCCACACCCTTATGGTGGAGGTTGCCACAAAAAAAAGCAACACATCAGTCATCACCGCTATACCTTCTCAGGACTATACCTCTGCTGCTCTTTGCCACCATATCTTTATATATTGTCAAATTATCCTTCATAGCTGATCCTTTTCAGAGAAATCACTTGAATCACTATAACAAAAAAAAAGAAAACCCTATTGTATGAGCCTTCCCTTTCTTTTGCCTTCACCTAGGACTTTCACATTTTTCTATTAGTGAAAGTTGCAGTTTTGGCTTTAGTCATCATTTAGTCTGAAGTCTCTCATTCAGAGATGTACAGAGATGTTTAAATTTAATCTTACATTAATATTGCATTTCTAAACAAATACTTCCCATGTGTCTCATATCTGACATGTAAATGAGGCCTGGCTAATTCAGTTAGTTTCTCTTATTCTTCACAGGTTAAAAACAAAATACTCCCACTTGTTCCACCTTTTCTCTAGAAAAAAGGAAAAGATCTGCATTTTTCTCTCTTTTATCCACAGGAGTTAACAGTGGGCTCATTACTCTTTGAGGTCCTCTTGCATATTGTTAATACTTACTCATTTAAATAGTGAGACAGTTAAAATAATATATTTTCCTAAAAGCTTTTTAAAAAAACCATTCTTACATTAGAATTGTTTTCAGAACTACAACAGTTTTACTTCAGTCATCTACTTGTATTTATTTTTACCCAACTCCAGAATTTCCTGTAGAACAAGAATTATGGTTTCTTCATAATACCAAAATACCACAAACAGGTGACATATTCTGAAGCATATTAAGAAAGAAAAGATTTACCTGCTTCATACACAAAAGAGGAGCTTGAGAATTCCACATGATGAATCAGATACCCTTTATGAGTAGCATGGTTATTCATACAGAGATTTACAAGGGTATTTTTTAACTGAGTGTTAGTGGTAATATACTCCATTTTTCATTTTTGCTACTCTCTTCCAGGATTCTATGTGACATGTTTCTTAAAAAGAGCAATTTGCAGTTAATTTTTGTTTCTATTTATAATTTATTCCTAGCTTTCTATAAAAATGCCTTGTTGTTAGACCTTCCGTGGTTAAAGATCTGCTACAATTGTGTTTTGGGATCAAAACTATAATAGATCTAATTATGATTTTGCAAAGTAAATAACAATATTTAGTTACACTCCAGCTGTCTCATGAGAATAATATATAATTACCAAAATCTGATATTTTAATTTAATATCTTCATTGCAACCACACATTGAGTTTCTAGCATCAGAAAAATTAATGAGCTTTGGTTCAAAAATTAACTTGAACTGTAAATAATTAAGCATTTCAATATCTACGTGTCCACAGAAATTTGTTATACAAACAGTAGGAAAACAAACTCTATGCTTCATCCCTTCAGCTTGTCAGTGTAATTCACAGTTATGGAATATCTCTTTTATAGGTATTTAGTGCATATAACAGGGATGTGGCTATGTTACATGTAGCATAGACTTTATTCTTTCTTTTAAAAAGGAAAGAAAAAAAGACAAAAAAAGAATAGTTTCCATGTTGGGTCTTCTAAAATAAAAACTTATCTTCTAAAGTGCTTTCAAGTGTTGGTCTCAGACACTTCCAACAGCTATAGAATTCTCAAATTCAGTGATCAGTATGACACAGTTAAACAAGCATCCACTAGACCACTTGACACTGTTATCGTGTATCATGTAAGGCCATCATACTTTCCGTCCTCAATAGATACAGAACTTTCCAAGAATAACATCTTTAGTGAAAAAATCCAGGGTTTGCCTGTACTCTTGTGCTCAATTTTAAAAATCATCTTCCATCATATCTTTTAATTAGGGAAATAAGCAATCTTATCTGAACACAGCATTTTCTACAATAAACTGTTTTGCCACAGAACCTATCTTATGGCTTCCATATGACCATGGCTGGAGTTCTTCAGTCATGCTTTCTCTCCACGATACATCACAGTCATCATACTGAATCAACATTTCCCATTTTTGGAAAAATTGAATTGAAACCCATTTTCCTGAGTAGACTTCCTGCCTTATAGAGTATCATAGAATTATAGGGTTGGAAGGGACCTATAGAGATCATCTAGTCCAATCCCTCTGCAGAAGCAGGTCAATCTAGATCAAGTATGCTTAAATAGTGTAAATTATATACAGTAGCTGCTGTATAATATAGCAGGTATAACTCTACTACAGAGGAAAAAGTTAAAAGGAATTACAGATTCAGTTTGTAATAGGGTTATTTCAAAGCTCAAGAACTGTGTTTTCGAATTCAATACAAGGGTGAAGTAGCAACACTACACCATGAACATGTTTTTATAAAGCCTTGTGAAGAACCTTTTACAAGAATTGCCTCAAATCCTTCAAAAACAGGACGGATTAAAATTAAAAAAAAAAACAAAACAACAAAAAAATTCAAACCCGAATCTTGACAGGCTAATAGGGTGTGCTGTGGGGTTTTTTTGGTGAGTCTGTTTATAATAGTTTCAGTTACAGTAACAGCTTATTCTCTCTTTGCAGATCACTACATATGTAAACATCTTGAAATACTAAGTGCTGTCTGATGGCAAAGGAAAAGTCTTCACGTAGAGTAAATCACTGGATTTCACCACTAAGATAATAATTTTAAAGCCCAAGATCTGTCTCAGCAAACTCTCAAAGTGTCTTTTTAAAAGTCCCATATTACTGTCTGCACTTTACATTTACACATTCAGCCTTAAGGATTCTGTTTTTAAAGGTACTTTGGAGCAGAGGGTCACTGCACAGAAAGCAAAATTAAAAGAAACACAAATATGCTTTGGATCATATTTCAAAAAATTATTTTGAGGAAGATTAAAACAGAGAAGGGTTTAGGCTTAGTTTTTAACTGTTGATTAAACTTAATTTCTTTCTTTATATAAAATTACTTCAGGGTAAAGCTAAGCAAACCAACCAACCAAGGTATTGGACATTGCTGTGATACAGATTTAAAAAAAAAATAAAAAAATATATATCTAAAAAAGTATATCTAAAAGTATATCTAAAAAAAAAAAAAGTATATCTTTTACTGGGGAAAAGAAATCTAAACATAATTATCATCATAATTAGGATATAGATAGATGTTT
The DNA here is from genome assembly GCA_013401255.1 of Urocolius indicus. Taxonomy (NCBI): domain Eukaryota; kingdom Metazoa; phylum Chordata; class Aves; order Coliiformes; family Coliidae; genus Urocolius; species Urocolius indicus. Next base: position 81,493 of record WBNH01006060.1, read on the forward strand.
CCAAATACTTCAGTATGAGTGGCATTATACCTATAATTTTTGACAATTTAAGCAGCTGCTCTGTATTCAGGATAACATTTGAATAATTAGTCCAGATTTACAAAGTAAATTGTTAAAGCTAAAGAAACCTTCACAGAAAAAAAAAGACATACATCACCAACTCAAATAGGCAAAACATGTTAAGGCACAGAGGCTTCATTAGTTATTAATCTGTGAAGTGATGCATGTCACTTTGAGAGAAGTAGAAAAAGCATCTGTGTCAGATGGGAATGGAAAAGAAATGCTAGAGAGAAATGGCAGAAAAGCAAGGACACAAATTGAATGAACAATGGAACTCTGACCTTGGAAAAAAAGCTTAGATTCATAAGCCAACGCTTCGCCTAAATACAGTAGACTGTGCATTTTACTTATCAATAAACAGGAAAACATGAAAATATATACTCAATGCTTTTCTCTATCAAATTCCTCTCCCTCCTAAACAAGCAACAGATTACTAAGTTTTGACTAACCAGGGATGCAGGGAGAAAAGAAGGAACTGCACACCCTCTAAAAAAATATTTAGCAGACATGGAATTGTTTTATCGAGTGGAGAAAAAAAGCTTTTCACCAATATTATGTTTCTTGGTCTGTAACTTAAACTATTTTGCTTTTTTTCCCCCATCTGAGTCTGGTATAATAACCAAAAACCTCACAGACTGTAAATAGTACAACACTGCCTATTTATTGCATTGCCGAAGTAGGAGACTTTCTGTTATTTTTCAGATACTGTTTCTGCTGGTTCTAGTTTATTAGGATACATTGTTTACGATGAGAGTGGCGAAACACTGGAACGGTTTACCCAGAGGGGTGGTAAATGCTCCATCTCTCGATACATTCAAGATCAGGTTGGACAAGCCTCTGAGCAACCTGTTTAAGCAGAAAGTGTATCTGTCCATTGAGGGAAGGTTGAACTAGATCAGTTTTAAAGGAGCCTTCCAACCTAAACTATTTTATAAGACTATGATTTCCTTCTGTGAAAGCAGAAGCAATCATACTATCAGGTCTCTATATTATCTTTCATGTGCTGGTTAGGGTTTGGGGTTTTTTTAACTTTCATTAGGAATTACTTTTTCCTACAATATGTTTTATTCCATAAATCTCACAATAAATTTAATAAAGAACAATGTAAATTAGTATCATACGTTATTTTTATGCCATTTGAGAATGTTGTTTTGATAAACCAATGCTTTAAGCTATTTGACAAAGATGTAGAAAGAAATGTTTGAAGGACTAAATATTCAGACCTTCATTTCATCAAGTGTAATAGAATTTGATTCTTTCAAATCCTTATATTGGTTCTATTCCTTAATAGAACACAAATACTTTATCAGATATGTTCACTTTGCTTTGCTTCAAACACAAAAGCAAACAGGAAATAAAATATCCTTCAGCATTGCTGACATTTCTGCCAATAATTTCAACTTCAGTGGAGTATGTAGCATAAATTTAGCCAAGGTGGTATGTTTTCACACATATGGCATCACCCCAGAAAGGAAACCTAGGAACACATCATGTACCCCTGAGCAGCTGGACCAAACATCTGGCTAAAATCTCATTCAAGTGAGACCATGTTTTCCAGGTTCTCCAGATAAACTCCAGTGAAAGCTTTTACAACAGCTTTCAGAGCAATTAATTGCTTTTAACATTCTTGTATTTAGTGTGGTGTCATTTTTACAAATCATCCCAATTTCAGATCTGGATGATCAGGCTGCATTTTGGTATTAATACTTTTGGGGAACTTAAGAGAGAAAAATCATTAATTCAGGCTGATGAATGATGCCAATTCTTCACTATATTTCAGGAGTATGAGATAGATAAAAAACTACTAGCTATTTACATAGCAATTTAGCTAAGCATAACAAGCTGCATGACTGTGATCGGGTCTGAATATAATTGGCTCATTAACGAAAACCATTTCAATTTGTTCACATTATGAGAGTCAAGAATAAGCACACACAACAGCTTTGATGCATATATATATACATTTAATTTTACAAAGAGGACTGATTCAATCAACCATTTGTATTGTTAACTTTCAGTTATTTGAAAGTAACTTTGATGTGTCTTAAACAAAACAGATACTATCAAAATGACTGGCATTTTCTATCCCTCTTAGTCTCATAGCAAGTCACAGGGACTGTACTCTACCTCACTAACTTGATCTGAGCTTTTGTTTGTCATATGGCTTTCAAAAGAATATCTGCTGACACGTTGGTCTCACTCACCGTGTTTTCTGTGAAAATCAATTTAAAACTGGGCATGTTCACCTGAAAATTGGGTAACAAAGTCATATTTGAAGCAATGTCTGTGGTGGGATAAGAATATCTCTCTTTTAGCTGAGCAATGCATAATTGATTAGGAGTAATAAATGAAACACAGAGCCTCAGCTCTGGCATTTTGAGTTACAATTTGTCACCTGAGCATCAGCAGAGGAAACTGATTCCATATTCAGTGATCTATACTTTTATTTGCTAGGAATGGATGAAACAATCTGTTGTCTCTTCCTTCATCCTCCCCTGCCAAATCAAATACACGTATCTACAGGTGTTAAACACAATGACTGCAGTGGTGTGTTCCCAAAATATGTCAGATTATGTATATTTGATGCCCAAGGCAACTGCAAGAAACAGAGAATTAGGTTAGGATGCAAACTCCTTAAATGGGATTTTAGGTGCATAGAATTGACCAAAGTCACAGTCTCTAATTCAGTTAGTCTTGTTTATAGCATCACCGAACCTTGGTAGGTGCCTAAATTTGCTAGTGCTACTGTAATGAGCTTTAAATTTACATAAGTTTCTCAACCATCTAACTGCACATGCATCTATTCCTCTTCTAAACTCCAGAGTAATCAACATTTCCCTAGAAAGACACATAAACATAGCTTAAAATCTGCCTGGATGGCCCAAAACACAGTGTTCTTACACTTGTAAGAGTGGTAAGTAACAAACTGAGGAAGAAAGACTGAAAATGTCAGTAGTATCTGACTGGCAGAGAGGTGAATAGGCAGTTAAGAACTTGACTGTGATACAGAGTCCAGAGCAAGTGGATCATGCAATGCTTGCATGCAGATAGAAGATTTGGTCTCCTATTTTGTTGCCAATTCTATGGCTTGTGTTTATATCAAGAGTTTGTTGCTTCTGTTTGTCCCACTACACACTGGTCTCGAGGCTTGGTTATAATTTGGTAGCAAAGCAGTGACTGTTCTGCAAGATGCACTGCTCTACTGGATGCACAAGACCACCAGATGACCAATTCCCTTGCTCAGCAGTTTAGCCCCTCCGTAAAGTTTCAATAATGATCCTCACCAATTTATTCTGCCTGCCTATGTGGTCCATGCTGATCAAGAAGTCATGGATCAAACACAGAACATAGACCAAAAGCAAACTGTTTGAACGTATACCTACAGCCATTAGCGGAGTAGACAGCCTGGCTCCAATTACATACTATGTAAGCTTTCATAAACATACTTCAGTTACACTGGCAAGATGAGAATGATCTCTGAACAAAATAGGTAGATAAATGAAGAAAGAGCCTTTAAAGGCAGACAGGTCAATGGCTTCAGTTAGCATTTCCAAAGATAAGCCTAATCTATAATTTATCAGCAAAAAGCACAATAAAATGCCCAAATGCTAGTATTTGGAAAGGTAACCCATCTACATAAACGAGTGTTACATTTTCCATGCCTAGAATCTAAGTATCTTGCGCATTCACCATCTGACTGGCCAGCCCTCTAGTCAGTCTCCACCTACATCGAGACTGCTTCTGGGGGAACTTTTCATATCTGAATGTCTCTGGGACAATTTTGATCAGATCAGAGGGTCATTTAAATCACTTTCACATTTAACATAAAAATATGGTTGATAAAATACAGATAATAATCTCTTTTTCTGTCCTAAAGACCCAACATTTCAGTAAAGCACTGCTTAAACTAGGCAACGTGACAGACTAAACCCAGAACTTCAGGGTGTGTGAATATATTTTTCTACACAATTGAAAAAATACCCAACTTTTTGAATAATATAAATCCCCAATACTTGCATGTAGACCCTAAGGTCAACACTTCAAAAGCCTCTGCAGTCTAGAGGTAGATCCCAAACTCAGTTAACTGGCTTTCAGAGGTAACTAGCGCCTACTGAACTCAGTCAGGATATTTATGGGTAAACTCACCCAATTAAGAGATTGAATAAAAAGCCAGAATGCCATCTTCAGGCACATATTAATACTTTTAAAAAATCTTAGCCTAAAATATGCTGCATATTCCGCTCTTGTGGGGTCATGTATTCTACATGACAAGTCCTCTAGTCTTTTGAAGCTGTTTTTTACTGTCTGTTTTCCCATACAAGACAGATGTTTTGATAAGTAAAAGTAGGATTACTAAATTTGTATTTTTAATTTTAGAAATCTGTTACTATAACAATTATTTGAAGGTTATATTAAGCACACTCTACATTTTCCAAAGTAAATTGTTTTCAATGAGTTGCAATAAGGCACTTCTTATCCATCGACGTATCTACTTCCAGTATTTTGTAACAATGGCTTCAGGCTCCTTACAATACAATTCAGTGCATTTGAATGCAGAATTCTCACTCCTTTCCTGGCTGGAATTGGGATTGGTGCCTTTCCCTTCTATAGGTCTCTGAAGGAAAAGCCTTCTCTCAGAATTGTTTAAATATAGACAATGTCTGCTAGTGCTCTCTCTTTCTCCCACAGGTACAAAAAGGAAAAACCAAAACCCTGAGAGGTTACAGAAAACTACTATACTATGCTACAGAGGAAACTGGGCTCATATCTTCACCAAACTTTGTGCAACTCTGATTTGCTCCTTCTACCACAAAGGAAAGGAAAATCTCACTTATTTGGAGAAGCCAGAAGAATATTAAATGTAAAGTATTGCAATGGGAAACTAAGAAATAGTATTTTAGACAAACAAATGTTATAAAACATTTGGGAAAAATAATCTGCACCAGCTTCTGTTGAAATCTTTTGCATTGACAGTGTTTGAAAATCAGTTAACTTTGATTTCTGTTATAGATAAACCATCCTGGGAATGTATATCAACTCTCAAAATAAATGGAGCAGTACAGTATGTTTTAAATTCCCTCACCAATCACTGTGTAAATCCTGTGTATCTATTCTATAAAAAAATATCCATCAAAATCCTTCCACTGAACCTATGCAGCGATTATCAAAATGCAAAATTTGCCTCCCCATAGACAAATAGAAGCAGCAGAAATCTTCTCCTAATATGGCTATTAGCATACGTATGCAGGACCCTTCACTGGCTTTCTTCATGTCATTGAATTGAAGCTTTATTTATAAAGCACTTCTTTCATTTGTTTGTTGTGAAATAATGAGTTACAGGAAAGAAATGCTCAAGTCTCCCTCTATCTTTTTTACACAAACCCTCTCAGTAAGAGGTTTTAAAAGTTTTTCTTTCTTATAAACCCTCTAAGAGGTATTAGAATGTGCTACTCAATCTGTTCTGAGCAGGGTGTCAGATCAAATGACCTTCAGAGATCCCTTTCAACCTAAACTATAATTATACTACCAGGTGATTTATTTCCACCTGGTAGAGCAGCACAATGGAATAAGACTCCTTCTGTTCTGTTTATACAAAGCTTTGATCAACTACAGTAGTATACGTGGACTCTGTGCTATTTAAATTTGACTGCTGCTATTGATCCTATAGCTAGGACAAAAGCAAATAGGAAAAATAACACAGAATTATCCACAAATGTCAAACTGCCTTGCACAGAACCAATAAGCTTCAATTTAATGCTTACATCTCTGTGCAAGCCTCCCTTGATATAAGGGCATAGAAAAGAGATTACAAGGATGCTTTTTGCTCATTCATCTATTTATACTTTTTACATTGGCCTTCTGAATTTTTTTTTTTTTTTGTTAAATACACAACAGGGCACAGGAAGTAGGGTGCAAATGGATGCCCTTGGGACTATGAGATGTATTACTACACTACTGTTAAAATGATAGCACTGTTCAGGAACAGATACATAACCCAAGTTGTTTGGCTAAGTCATTGTTTCCAGATTTTTCTCATATTTACCACTAGTGAAAAAAAGCAGGGATTAAATTCAATGTTAGATTAGAAAACTATTCCAGTTACAGCTTCAGTAAGTACAGGAACTCCACCCCACCTCCATGTTAGAGAATAGGGGAAAAAATTAATTCTCAAAGGAATTAAGTTTAAAGCCACATACCATTGAATTACATTCTTTTATTCCTTTCAAGTCAGTATGAAAGCTTAGTGAGCTTATCTGATTTTAATAGCTAATCATTAGATAGAGAGGAGGTGAATCAGGCTTTCAGATGTTAGCAGTAGGGAAGAGAGGGAAAAAAAGGAATACCTGTCTTTAATCTATGCATACATACGCTATTAATATCAAGGGCACTAGGAGTTGAAAAGGTAGTCTATAACCATAAATACAGGACAAAACCAGTAATTTTGAAAATTCAGACATATTTGCATTGCCATTTATAATGATATTCAATATCCAGAAGACATGTGTACTGGTTAAAGAACTCATACAGGCCAGTTTTCTGATTTTAAGGGTTAGAAACGTTCATCAGAGACATCAGCAACTGATACAAGTCTACGAGATTAAAATATGTGCAGAACTGTCTGCTTTTCTAGATTACTACTGTCTGGTTTTACTTCCCCTGTATATTTTTCATCATCCCTATTCATGGCTGCTAGTCTATATGAATGGGGGTGTTGGGAATCGAATTATGTCTCTGTGCTGAAAAAAGAAAATGGCTTGAAGGCACCAAAAGAGCAGAAAGCTCCACTGGCTGATTACAACCAGGCATATACCTATATTGGTACTCATCACTGTGTCAGGTAAAACAACTCTACTGGCAGGAAATACGCACAGATGGTATAATAATCTAAATCTTCAAAAGTATTTAGATGATGGAACTTAAAACAGTTTCAAAATCTAGAGCCTGTGGACAAGTATAAAAATGATGTTGACAGCAATGCAGTCTCATTCTTTGATTTAGAATTGCTTGTTTCCACCTGGATTGGTATTCTGATATTAAAAAGAAACACCACAAAGCTTCCACATGTCAATTGCTACAGAATGTAATATTTGAACTACTCATGCAAACCTTCTTGTCCAACCTGTTTGCATAACTGAGCAGATTGTCAGTCCTTGTACTGACATGACCCTTCTACTCATGAGCATAAAGAATCTGAATTGGGATCATTTATGTGTCTGCTGAAATCTACAGTCAGTTTAAGACAACATTTAAACTGCCTGTAAACACAACCATTCTGTAACATTATCCTTCAAAATATTTTCCTGCATCATTCTATGAAGTCCTGAATGCCAAAAATTTGCAATAGTAATTGTATGCAGGAATTCTGTACAGAAAAATTAATGTATTTATCCACAACAATGAATGTTGACAAACTTTAACTACAAGCTTCTGCTGTTTCTTAAATTCAATGACAGTTTCCTAGAGAAAGATAACATTCAGACTAAGAAACTCTCACTGATCAGAATAAGTTCAAATTTTACGCCTTTTTAAGGTTGTCTGTTCAGAATACTGTCTTAAAAATTCAGATTGATGACACCCAGCTGTTATAGTTGTTCTAAAAATGAAGGTTTCATGACACTGCGAAACTTATGACATACTCTGTTTTATACTGTCTTTGCTGACTATTTAGATCTTTCAGCATTTAAAGGAAGCTTTTACCCTGTTTCAATGTAGGTGAAAAGTAAAACAGACGTGGAAACAGGTTCAAAAATTTCCTCATATTACTTGAGAAAAACGTCTTTAAAGACTGGTCTCTTTTTAGGGCATAATAAAACATATATGCATGCATAATCTGTAACATCTATTACAAAATATATATTGAATATATACATCTATTTACCAATCTTCTAAGAAAATAAAAATTAAAAACAGTTTAGCCAAGCAGATTCACAGAATTGCATTGAAACACAAAAAATGAAGGTGTCTGTGGACAAAAACAATCTGTTATTGTTGTCTCTTTCCACACTCAAAGATATCAGAGATTTAATTTCCTCTGTCTGCTCAGGATCTTTTAACTGACAAGTAAAAGCATTCAGCACCTAGAAAAATCAGTCATTCTAACACAATGTTTAATTGGAGCAAGAGACCTGTGATTGCGTTTCCATGTACATCACGAGCCCTGTAACATTCACTAAGTCAGTTTCAGAAGTACTTATGACCTCTAACAGTACCAAAAGGCCTGAAGGTAGCAGAGTAAATAGAAGTGACACACTTTAAAATTAGTTTCTTGGGTTATCTGTATGTAAACATGAACACAGTTATGCTTAATTACTTTGTAAAGAAAGTTCTTGGGGAACCTCTTATTTCATTCAGGCAAATTGAGATTAAAACATTAATTTTTAAGACATGGATGGAAATACAATGTTCTTTATTATTTGACAATAACAGGTAAAGTAGAGGCACGTTTAAATTCTAAGCCAAATGAGAAGTTACCAGCATCACAGGCTCTTTAAACTTGCTGTTTTTGTTAGCATTAGGCCATAGTGTAACTCTTCCATTAACCTGTGCTCCTTAGATTCTAACCTTGCTGCTGAATCACTTGTAGATCTAATGTTACAAGAAACAATGATTTCATGCTAGGTCTTTAGAGGAACAAATAAGCAGCACATGCTTAAGGCCAAATTAAATATTTATTAATGAATTATAAGAAAGTAATTAGTGTCAAATTAGAATATACGGGAGATTTGATTAATAGTTAATTGTCTTTACTCACCTGGGAGTCTGTTGTTTCTATAGTCTCTATGAAGATAAAAATACAAGGGGAAAAAATTTGTACATTGCATTGGAATGATGGTTACCATGAATGAAAGAAGGTAGCAGATCTAAGAATATATACTTACATATAAATAAAGAAAATTATTCATTTTACTAGTAATGCTAAAAGTTACAACCTACTTGAAACATTCAGTTCTTATAAAGCATAATGTACATTATCAGTTCTTCAGTAAATGTGATAGCAGGATCACACCTGGGATTTGTCTCACCTAACTTCTAGATATTTAGCTAGAAAGCTAAATATCTGAACTAGCATAAAGGCAATAGGAGTTTAAATAACTAGACTAGGTTTCTGAACTGACATGAGGTTAAACAAAAACCTAAAACCCAAAGGCCACTCCTGTCAACAGCTTATGGGAAAAGGTAGTATCCATTTAGAAGGTAGGAGTAAGATTCAATTAAAAAATGACAATTGATCACATAAACTCAGTAAATGTGAGCCACATATTGTACAAATTAGCAAGGATAACTACGAAAATATGAATCTGGCTTTAACGAACAACTCTAACCAAAAAGGTCTAATTCTGTAAGAATATTCTGGACCTGAATTGAGCTCTTAATTGTAGAAAACTAGGAATTGAGACTTAGTCTCATAAAATAAATTTTTAACTCCTTTCCATCAGATCTCATTCAACTTTACAAGCACTGTGAGATGTTTAGCATGTAAGACATTTATTTAAGTATTTAATGCCAAACAAACATTCTTACAGATCTTTGACAAACACAAATGCTGAAAATAATTGAGTTTGGTCCCTTCATGGACAATAGAGTTGTGATGGAGGGAAACAAGATGAATTACATTCACAGCATTTTGTGTAGAAAAAATTCTACTGTATTAATGATCAGCTTAAAATAAAACCAAAAACTAAATGAGAACCCAACACGTTTTAAATGAGGTCACTGAGGTCTGAATGCAAATTTATGCTCTGTATTTTATAATCATATTATATTTCTGGGAACAAGACAATGACAAAATAACCAACTTCAGTTTCAGCTTCTCTCTGATTCAAATTAAGTTTCCAAATCAGAAGCAAAAAGGACAGTTTCTCAAATGTACGAAAGTCTATGAAATTATCCCGCTATTGCCATCTAGTGGGTGGCCATAGAACGACACTGCTTATTTTGCATCACTCCTCCTGACTTGGGGAGAAATCTAAGTATTTCTAAGTCAAAAGTATTGACTTTATTAATTTTAATGAACCAATTAAAAACTCCAAAAACTTGTTTCAATAAATGAGTTACTTTTTCAAAGTATGATATTGAAAATTACTTTTAATTGTGCCATGAAAGTGGCTTTAACTACTTTTGTATAGTTTCCTTTTTATTAGAGGATTTTTTTTTTCTGTAGAAGAATGATCTATTGTTTAAGACATAAGGCTTATGTAAATCATGTAACTATTCAATGTCACAAAACCTTGAAGATAATAGTTTTAAATACAGATAAACTCAGATACCATGGCACGTAATGGCAGCAGCCATATAATACAGAAAAAAAGCTTTCCAGCAATGATGTGTACCTACTGTTTTTGTTCTAATATATAATATAAAAATGAAATAGATAGACATTTTCTCTCCTGACCCACCCCAGAAAATCAAAGTCCTGAAGGCAATGGGAATATGTGTGATAATTATGTAATTCCCATGTTTCAAAAGATTTGTATGCCTAAGATATCAGACTTTGCTCCCAGCTTTCATTCCACAATTCTAGAACTAAGAAAAAGAATTTAACTAATGGCAAATCAGTCTTCAGAATACAGCATTTCACTCTCCCACTGTGACAAGAATTGTAATAGAAACACCACTGATAGCATTGCACAGTCTTTTACAAGCAGATACCACTGCATTTTAGTTCCTTTATTCCAACTTCTTTGCAAGTTGCTTTCAACCCACAGTGGAAGCTCTGATTGCTTTGGTACTGTGTTCAGTTAGTTACATATGCTTAAACATACTGTTATACTGTTGCAGCTACACTTTTATTCAGATAAGAATAATTCTATGTCTCCCACTGAAAAGCTCACACTGAATCCCAATGGCTCCTCTCATATGGCATTGACTATTAAAAACTTTTTTTTCTTTATGGAAAGAATCTAAAATCTTGATTTTGATGATCAATGAAGACTTCCTCGATTTCAGTTATTTTTGACACAAACTCACTTGGAATATTCCCTCACTGCTGTGCCCCTCAGACATTGTTTTATATTGTGCATAACCATAACAGCTCCACATTTCTTAAACCCTTTTCTCCTTCTTAAAATGTATTTTCAGTATCATTTCAATGTAAGAAGGGTTTAAAGATTGTTCTTTGAACAGAATTTCTAGCTGAATTTAGTACAGTTCACCTACTTGTTTAGAAAACAAATCACAGATTTTGTAACTGGAAAAAGATCATATTCCATTGAAAAAAAATATTGCTTCTGTCAGTTTTCCCTACATTTTAAGTTTCTTATAAACAATATCTTTATGCAAAATTATAACTGTAATAACAAGCCTTTGTCTTTCATGTCATAGCAGAATTTTTACTCAGAGAAAAATCTGTCCTTTGTCAAGGTGGACCCAATTGGTACAAAATGAAAGATGACACTACAATAGAGCAGCTTGTATAAATGCCTAAGCCACAGCCTGGCAGAAATAAACCAATGAAAAGATTCAATAGATAAAGAATCTGGCTTTACAAAAACCTCAAGAAAAAAAAACTGAAAAGACAATCCCTTTTAAAAAGTGAGATTATATATTTTTTCCCACACATTTTCTGATTGTATGGAAAAGATTCCATCATTAAAAATATATTTTGAACTGGGAGCACCTGTGATAAACCTCTGTGAGGTTGCAAAACACTACTTGTCAAAAGGAGAGTAGATAAAAAAATTCCTTTAAGTCAACAAAAAGCCTCTGTTATTTGGAAAGTATGCTACAACACTGCTGTCAGAATTAGAGCATTTAAAATTTTGCTAAGTGTTAGGAGCTTCCCAAACATGGTTCCTCATTGTACAGGAGATATGAATAATGAGAGCACATCATGTGGTAACTGACTAGATCAATTCCATAACAACTGTCACATAAAGGTGTCTAGTAATTACTCATTATAGAATAGTTTATATTTCCATCTTAAACTAGTTTTTAGACTACTTTTTTCATTCTGATAGAGAAGTTACATGAAAACATAGAAGAGATTTGACAAAGACTATGTTAAAAACAAACAAAAAATGAAAAATATATAGAAAATGCAAATTGCCCTGCCTTCTTATTAATAGAGAAATAATGATCACAAGCTTCTGATCACCTAATTCCCACATAATAGAGTTCCTGAAACTAGATGTTTAGGAACTTACTTGTAAAGCACACTATAAAGTGCCACATGGTCAATTAATATAGCCATATATAGGTTCATCACGTTTTGTCACCTGGTACTAAACATCATCCTTGGGGATCTGGAGCTTTTGGTAGCCCAATGACATTGTAATGAATATTCAAAAAGCTTCACTTGCCCTTCAGACCTGTTGCTAAATTTCACTAACTCAGGGTGTAAGCAACACGCCTTGACACAACTTAGTTAATGCAAAACAGCTCTGTGGTAGAAGATTAATGTTTTAAACTGAAAATGTTGATTAAAACAAATATTTATTTTTTGTCTGAAAATAGTAATTTAATTAGACTTTGCATAAAGATATTTAGAATCTTCTGAGATAACAGGCAAGCTGTCTGATGCTTAAAACTGATATGAAAGTTCAAGTTCACAGTACTTTGTGTGATGTATTTTCTTTCAAGTCAAAAACTATTTCATCTTCTGAAAAGAAATTATGAGAAGAGGGAGATAGCAGCAACTTTCAAAGTTGTTTTACACTTCTCTCTATAACATATTATCACAGTTCTTTAGGATTATGACTTACTAGGTGACAGTAACAAAGATCCCTTCACAATCCAACTTTGAAATATGGCGAACAGCAGCACTGTGGTTTAGAAAGGTGTCTTTACATTGTCTTTGTTTGTCTTCGTAATTACACTCTGGTTAAACTGTATTCTACACTATTTGTCTCTTTCTCTCATTGGGGTAATGGTTTTTCTTTTTGGTGCCACATAATACAGTTGAAGGAAAAATGGGCAGGGGCAATTGACAGGGGGCAAACATACTGCACTTACTAGAACTGTGTAAATCTCATGTGGCTAAACAAAAAATTCTTCAGAAAACACATGTACAATTTCTACTGCTAAACAGTTCATAATTAAGAAATAAGAAATATAAATTCATATTTACTATATTTGATATATTTTATTGCCTATATGCTTTATTGAGTGGACACGAATTGCTTAATTGAATCCTACTCTCTACTCCCTACCCCTAACCCCCCAATATCTCTATTATCCCAATATTTATTTTTAGGGGTTTAGGTCCCATCAAATGATAGCAACATGTATTTAACATGAACACTGATGATTTCAGTTGTTTTGGCACGAATAAACTACAAAACTGACTTTTTGAACTCTAAACAAGATGACTACAGTAATTTTAAATAACTCCGACTTACATGTTTCAAAATCTAAGGAGCTGTTTATTTTCTGAGGAGATTTTAAAGTTCTGATTTTTCAAGAATTCAGAATACTATGGAAATACTAAAATTCCTTGAAGATTGAACAATTGAAAGGTCTTGCAATACATAATTAATTGATCTGTTCAAATGAAGAATACTTGTGTACAGTTTAATAAAATACACCTCTCATAAAGATTATGTCCTACATGTTGTGGGAATTCTGTCACCATAGACAACCTAGATTAATTGTAATAAACAAAAATTGTCACTAAAGCTCTGAGCTTATGCCATCTAATATTGTGTGAATAAATTTAATTTTCTAATATTATGAAACAGCCAAGACTATAATAAATCATCTACCTAAGTCCTTTGAGAATTTTTGCATAATTTACCAAAACAAATTGATTTTAGCAGAAAAGCTACTCACTTACATGGGGAGGAATGGTTTTCTTAGTATGATGAATTTAATTTCAATTTCCCTGTTTGCATGAATTCACTTCAGCAATTCATCACTTCTAGAATTAAACTACAACCATATTTCGGTTGAGTAGGCACATAACTTTCACCTGAATGACAATAAACTGCCTGTAAAAGGTAAGATGCGAAATTTGCAGGAGATATTTAGTGAAAATCATTGAAAAAGCCACATTACCCATCAAAAACATCAACAGTAAGAATCTGCATAACAATACTAAAGTTTTAAGAATTTTATCTATAGATCGGTTTTCAACTTTCCATTTCTGAAGTCTAATCCTCTTTATTCTATAATAAGATAACTTCCCATGAAATAACAGAGGTGTAAAAAGAGAATTTGTAAAATGTGTAGGTATAAATTAGAACAGAATGAACTCTCAGGTTTTAAAAATGAGTCATACATCCAAATTCTGAGAACATACATGCTATGGGAATAAATTATCTTTTGTGGTCAGTTTAAGCAGGTTCAACTTGGACTGAAAAGTAACATTACTGGTAACCCCAGCGTAAAAGGAATGAATTTGTACATTTATGTGCATAGTTCAGAATAAGACAGAATAGAAAGCTCTGGAAATCAGTGCAAGAACATGTTTTCACTAACTATTCTCTTTAGTGACTACTGCTTTCATGAGACCTACTGCTCATCCATTAAGGTTATTTTAGAGTTAGGCTTCAGTCAGCATTGTTCAAAGATGTTATCCTTCCAACAGGAGAGAATATGAGAAAAACTCTTCATGAATGGGTTTTAGTTGGTTCATTCCATTTTTTCAATCATGTACTAGATTTGTGTTCTCTGTCTCAAACCACAGCTGACGCATTATAATAATTTTTGGGGATTTTCTTAGATGTTGAGGTTTACATGATGTGTGAATATGCCTTTGTGCAAACACAGCAGTTCTTGAAGCTTTACTCAATTGAAGAAAAATTTGACAAGAGAAACAGATGTCTCAAAAACTTTGGTGCTAAAATTTTTGTGAATATAGGAAATAAAAAAGAGCACCATCAGTGCTCTTATTGATGAAAAAGGTCACTACAAGACAATAAAATGTAGTTAGGCACTAAAATGTTCAATTAAGAAAGCCTTAAAAGACTCACATGCCTTCTCAGATACCTAAATCATACGAAAACTTTCAAAATATGTAGGAATTCAGGATAGAAAGCTCAGCAGCTAAAACTGCTAGCCCATTCTTTCCTACCTCTTGGTCATTTGAGATCATTAGATCCCTCATTCTCTAACAACCACATCTTTAGGAAACTAAACAGTAAAGAAACTTTCCTTGTTTGCCTGTTGAGATGAGAACAGTTGGTTTTACGTTAAACCATATTTAAACCTATGGATATTCCAGGAATATCACTCTGCCAAAGAGACATTTACAGGAATGGAAGCAGGGTCAACCATACAGACTGGCTATTTTCCAGGGTTTCACCTGCTCTCATACTAGGTTGTTCATTATGAAAAGCAACAGAATACTTCACTCTCATGACCAAGAACTGATTTAGCAGAAGGTCACTCACCTCCCTATTTATAAATTTAGACCTGTGAGGAATTACAATAGTGCAAAAAATGTTAGTTAGATAATGACACGATTTATAATGCAAGTATTTCTCCATTATACATGATGTATTTGAAAGGAGACTTGTCACTCCATTTAGCACACACAATATGGAATGAATTTCACAGAAAGTAACTTGCTTCTCAGAGGGAAAAGTGCGCTGAAGATATTTATAGATTATTTGATCAGTTCCTTTCGGCAGCATCGAATAGGACAACACTGTAGCAGTCTGTATTTACTTAATACTGAACCTGTAACTAATCCATCATTTGCATATTCTTCTCAAAAGCACCAGATGTACATATTTAAATAAATGGCACTGACAAGCCTTCATTCTTTTAATAAAAAAAAGAAACATTATATAGTTCAGACCATGACTGTGCTTTACTTTCGAGACTTTTCTATGCTTTATATACTCAAATCTCTATAAATATTCTCAATTAGAACAAGAAGTAGAGAAGTTGAAACCTCACTTGAAAATGCACTTTTTTCCTTGTGGAATCTATGTACATTTGACAACATTTGATTTACAAATGTTATGTACAATTAATTCTAAACAAAATTATTTTAAGTAAAATAACTACTAAAGCCAGTAGAGTAATTTTTACCTCCCACCACCCACTTTACCTCACCCTTACAATATACAATACATGCATTGCTTGAAATCTACTATTTCACAGGAAATCTTCCTTTATATAGGTTGCAATAGTGCCAACAACAAATTTGAGTGATTCCCAGTTCAGAGGAAGTTTTCTGGCCAGGTAACTACATGGCAAGCTTTTCTGGGGTCAGATTTTTGTTCTTTGCTTATGGCATGTAGTAAAATAGAGTCCTGGAACACCTAGATATTCTAAAATAGACTGAAAGTTAATGTTAATAATAAACAGGTTGTTAAGTCTTCTGAGAATATATATTATACTTCCAGAATAAATAATTTTGACTCCTTTCCTTCCTTCTGTTTGTATTTCTCTTGGTATTCCTAATATCTCACTGAATGTTTTATTATCTTGTTGTGTCATTGTCAGATTTTATGCCTTTTTTTTTTTTATTATTCTGACTCTTAAGATCACATTTTGCTTCATATAGAGAAGCTTCTAAAATATATGATGTTTCAGCTGCACTTTCATGCCTACTTTCAAGTATCATAAACCCTAGTATCCTAGAAAGCATGTGTCCTGAACACAGTGTAATGCCTTCACTGTACATTAGACTATTTCTTCCAAAATAAATATTTCAAAATTGAGAAGCAGGGGGAAGAGAAAGGAGAAAGGATGGAGAAATTATTTTGTTAAGGATGCTCAACACAACTTCAAAAGCTTTCTGGACTGCAGTCCTTTTAAAACCAGCCTATTATGTCATTGATTATGCAGGCTACATGTTCCTTATATTACCTTCCTCCAACTGAGTGATTTGAAACTATATCATCCATAGCATGGAACTGTCCAAGAAGAATGACATCCAAAAGTAGAATTTTCTTATCAAGAAATTGAGCCTTCCTTTAATTAGAAAAGCAATTCTTTAGGCATTAGAGTCTAATACCTCAAGTCTTAGCAAACAGAGGTAAAATTCAGTACAACACAGTGAAATGGTAACAAAACTGTAAACTTTACATATATTGTCACATTTTGACAACTCCATAAACTTGTAACAAAGTTAAAGCAATACAGCAATAGATGTTTGGGGATTTTGGGTTGAGGAGATTTTTTATTTTTAGTTCACTGCAGAAAAAAGTTGGATTTGTGAGAATACATAATTTCTTCCCCTCTGAGTAGTGGTTTATACCCTTTCATGATATATTCAGCACACATCGCCAATAAAGAATGTTTGCAATCTCATCAGCAACATACACAAAATATTACTTGAAATTTGTTTATTTTATGGAAAAATGCTTGAGACTGAAGTAAAATTTTCTAAATCACAAACTCTTAACTTTAACGGCCATGTTCTTTGCTACATCTTGAATGCCTGTTAAATGGATGCATTCTTGCTACGGCTTTCATCATCAGCTTCTGCAGTAATCTTTCTGTTTAATGATCCTGATTTAAAAATCGTTACAGTTAACTACTACTGATATTTTACTTTCAGCATTTTGGCATTCAGAACTGCTTAAATGAAACAGTTCAATCTTCTAAGTGACAATAATAGTTCTCATTATACCAACCTGCAGGACTTCCATTCTCCTACATTTTGATATATTATTGCCTACCCTGCTATAATCATTAGCATAGTATTAAAAATACACTTAATTCTTGTCAGAAAGCTCATCAAATATTGAATTTTTTGTTTGGAAATATAACTGTTTCTTCATGGGAATCACTCTTCCTATGTTGGACAGGCTATAGCCTAGCTTACAGTCTAAAGGATCTGACTTAATCATTGTGTTACTGTATGTACAAGAGCATATTAAAACTACCAATTGCTAGATTAATTCATGCATATTAATGAATACTACAGTCCACACTGTCTTTTTGGAAGCTCTGAATAGCCTTTCAAATCAGTTCTTTAAAGAATGCTGACAGCACTGTAATGTTTAAAAATCTTGACCTAAATGATGTCTAAGTTTCTAAGAAGTGATTAATTTTACTTCTGTTTATTGCATATTGATAGAAAGAGTGACATCCTTAACATTACTAATAGCTTAAAATTATTGGGGGAAAGGGGAGGATAGGTGGGAGTAAGCATTTCTGCTTAAATTTTCATTATAGTAACAGCACTGTTTGGAAAAGAACTGTCAAAACAGGAACAATACAGGAGAAAATATTCAGAATTTTCATTCCTATTTATTTATATATTTTAACATTGCTAAGGAGGCAGAATAGTTACAGTAGACACTTCTTTTTGCATATATGCACTAGGTGATAAAAATCAGAATCTCACGTGTTATCCTTATCATCCTAAGAGCTGGGAGGAGAAGTCTCTTCTTTTCCTCCTTACAGGTAAATATTGTAATAGTTCTCTACCTATACAATCGAAGTCTGGAAGTGGCTCTTGAGTTGTTCTCTTATGCCCTAAGACCTATAAGTCAAACCATCACTCTTGCTTTCCACAATTTATTTTACCTTTTGCACATATGTCAATACCAGTGATGCTACGCTCATTTCAAGTCACTGAAGCTTTAGGGTGTTTTCTGACTGATGGTTTAAATGATCTACATTCATCACACATCCTTCTGTGGCCATGAACCTTTCAGTCACATGCTATCACTGAGTTTTTAATTTTTTGATTAAAGTTGGGTTGTAAAGGTCTGAAGTACTGCTCAAAAGCCCCTTATTAGAAAACCCTAAAGGGAATTTTTGACACAAGCAGATTGCCATCAGATACATCTTATAAAGCCACATCACTAATGTGCCATGGTCTTTCTCCACTGGTGGTATCTACAATGGCTAATGACAACATCCACTCTAAGAGAGCTAAAAGACTGATTAGAATCTGCTGTAGCAAAATGCTGGCAATCACAAGCTTCATCTCATCTGTCAGCAACTGTTTACAGAACAATATGTTACACATATCAATAACCAACACTGGTTCAGCACACTTTATGAAGCATAGATGGCTTGTAAATATTGGTCAGTTTGTGTAAACCCTGTCATTCCTTTTTGGAGTAATTCATACCACACTAAAGCACTGAAAGATCAGTCAAATGCAGGACCTACCACTGAGCAAAGAGAAATCTTTCCTTTTCACCATGTCCGTGACGCATACTGCCAACTTGACCAAAAATTAACACAGAGCTGAGCGTAAGAGAAAATAGATTTACACTGAGAGACCAAGTAAGCATAACAACATATTTAGTCCTTGTTGCATAAAAGAAGCTGTTGAAGGTTTGTGATGTCAAACTTCTGTCTCAAGAATCAGACAGGATCCAGACAGCAAAAGCAGGGAACAGGATTTGGGCTGTCTTGGCTTAAAAGATCAGCAAGGTAATGAGAGGAAAATCAAACTTAAACCTTTCACTGAAAAAAATAAAATCTTGTAAACATAATCTTTTAACTAAGTCAGCAGAGATGTGAAAAAGAACTGGTCATGTTGCAGCCATTGGGAAACACAGATTCCTGGCTATTGAATTTTGGACCGTGTGTTTGCTCCTATTTATTGGTGAATTTCCAAAGCTTAGTTCACTGAGCACTTTAATATGCCATTTCTTGTGTTAAGTTAAAAACATAACATTCTGAAGAGCAATGTCACAGAAAGAAGTGATATCAAACTGCCTTCAGTGATACACAGGAAACAGGCAACAAAATGCTGTTAAATAATACTGTCACAGAACTGAGACAACTATCATGATAAGGAGGCTCGTAGTTTTAAAAGCTCATCAAACTCAAAAGTCAAAAAATAATTAAAATAGCAAGCAGTTGGGGAATATTATGTTCTTGAAACCTGTCAAAGGATCTACACTTTTCTGCTTTTATGATTTCATAGAGAAAAAAGGTGGAGAGAAAGAAGTCACCACAATTTGCTACTCAGTCACTAGGAAAAGGGAAAGATCTCATTCTCTTTAGATTATAATTGTATTGTCTATTTGTCCATCAAGCAGTTCAGCTGAATTTGAGGAACAGGCAACCGTCTCACAGAAAATAAATTACTAGGAATGTTACGAAAACTGAGAGTTAAAGAGCTCCAAACAGATACAGCTCCATTTATTCTGTTCTGCCTTTTGCTAGATAATAGTTATGGAACAAAAATGAACTAACAATACTAAGAAACAGGGGTCATGTGGGATACAGAGGGAAAAAACTGAGCATCATGCTAAAGATGAAAATTAAAAGGGGAATAAAAGATGTAGGAAGGAAGAATTAGCAACTTTAACTTTTTGTTTTAATTGGAAAATATTCAAATGAAATCTTGATAAGACAATTTTCCAAGCACAAGAAAAGGACAAGTAGTAGCAAAATAGAGGTTCAAAGTGTCTTTAACAAGAAAAATTTTCTTTTTATAGTGAAGTCTGTAGTGACCACGAAAAACTAAAAAGACCCTGGAAGTTGCATGTTCTTCTGAGATAAGGCCCCTTTACTTTCAAACCTGCAGGACAGACACCATGCTAGGAAGGTAAGAAGAGAGCAGTGAGCCTCCAACAAAAATTCAGATGCCTAGTTCCATTGTCAGTTTAAAGCATAGGTCTTATTTAGAAGATGACTACAATTTCCAGAGCAATATACAGAAGATCTCAGTCAGGAAGCCCAGTCATCTCATAGCTGATGTAGATTTAGAAAGGACTCTGTGGCCATACATTAAAAATTTTCTTCACATGTGGTAAATATGGCATCCCAGAATCTTATGATCTCTCCTAATTCTTATATATTACATTTATGTTCTTAAAAAGAACATCATCTCAAAGGAACATCAACTTCTGTGATAGTAATTAAGCTCCACTGGACACTTCTTGGGACTCTATCTAGACAATAGTATATTTAGAAGCTGTGTGTGTTAGAACTCTATTACATGTTGGTATTTGATGTGATATAATATAGGAATTAGAAGTTTTTCTTGACACCTTAGTTTTGGAGATACTCCAAGGAATAAAGCTCACTCATAGTAAAGGCTATCAGAAATCAACACCTGTTTATAACCACCAGCTATAAAGCAGTTTCAGTCTGAGCCAAAAGATGGAACTTACACTGATAAAAACTAGTAATAGTTGTCAATTCCAATTATTCATCTCAAAGCAAAACTTGGCTTCATATTAATTTTCTCTTCATCAGTGATTCAGTTCAACTAAAGCCTCCTATCATTTACTTCCAAAAATAAAATTTTATTCAGGCAATAGATATTTCCATGCAAAAGTAACAGTCTCTGTATACATTACTTTAAATTTTAATATACAGTCCTGAATGTGATATGTCTGTATAACTGGAATTGTGGTTTAGGGTATATTGCACATTTTTATATCAAGGAAATTTCCATTTCTATAAAGAAATAAGCTCATTAAAGAGACTTAACCACTGGAGGTTGACTGCGAGGTTAAAATGCCTATTCAGAGCCTAAAGGAAGACCAAGTGGCTTTCAATGGATTCTCCTTAGGATTATTTATACCAAGTCATGTATCTATTATCTGTCAAATAACATTGTAACAATCTCAGTTAATTTGGTGTCTGAAAATCAGTTTTCCAATGGTTAAATCATCAAATCAAATTATAGATGGGCTCCTCGTTTATAGTCAGACCAAAGCTAATATTTGAACGTTGCCAGAATTTAAACTGACCATCTGTGTATACATATATAAATGTATGCATACACCACCACTGACAGAATTCTTAAGTTACACAAGGAGCAGCAGAATGGTAAATTACACAAGGAGCAGCAGAATGGTAAATAACTAAGACAGTATTTTTTTTCAGGTTAATCCTGATGTTGGACAAAATGGGTCAATGAATACAAGATGTATTTTAATACAGCTAAGCATGCAAAGGCAGTAAATATAAGCCAAATAAACAGAACAGGAAGCTACTCTGAAAAAAAAAAGATTCTAGATAGGATGTTAATGTCAAGCTGACTAGGCAATTTACAGTGAAAATCCAAATGGAATGAATGGCAGTAAATAATTTTTCTCTTCTACCAAAGAATACTTCATGCAGATTGGGTGTTCATATTTTAAAATTTTATGCCTAAAGAACTGGACTAGGCTGAGAAACACCTAATGAGAAGGCTGCAGAAAACTACTTGTAGTGAAAGATTTAAAGAGTCCAGCGTTTACGTGGGAGACTGAAAACAATTAAAAATGATTACTGTACAAGCACATTCATAAGGAGAAAAATATCAACAACAAAAGAGCTCTATAATCAAAGTACAACATAACATAAAAGTGAAGGCAGGTAAATAAAAACTGTTAAAAAAAATTGTTTTTAACAGTGACTGTGATAGAACAGCTGGAGCCAACTGTTGTACAAAATGGATAATCTTCCATCTTTTTGAGAACAAAGATTGCATGCCACATAGAAATTAATATGATGCAGAGATAATAGAATAGACATGATTTTTTTTTTTTTAAAAAAAAGGTAGTTTCTAGCAGGAAAGGTCCAGGAAAGGTCTGCTAATCCAAAAACTATACATCTGAAAAGTCTGTCCATGTCTGAATGAGACTTGAGAGTAGCCAAAGGGTACAGACTATTTTGATGTCTAGAGACAAAATATCATCTTTCCATTAAAATAAGTGAAAAAATTCCACTAATTTAATGTGACCATGCTATCAGCCTCTCTTTTGAGAAAACCATCTTTTCAGTGTTTTGTTGTGGGTTCTTAAAATAATAAACATCAATCTTAAAATACCTCATTACTACATTCACATTTACAGTTACATACATCATCTATTCAAAAAGTAGACAAGCACATGCTGTTTTGGGATTTCAGTCAAAAGCAAAAATCCACTTAACATTTCCTATTCATATGCTCAATTGGGTGTTGTTCTTGTGAGATGTTCATGACTGAAAAATGAATGAGGACAAAATACCTATTACTGTGAACCAAGGGACATCACAAGTAAGTATTTTGGCATATCATTATATGATGGCACATGCCATTTTCAAAAGCAGAATTCTCCTAGGTCACACAGAGATTGTCTATCCAAACTGTTACCCTTGATAATTAAGACATAAAACACGTAAATTCATATGTTCATTTCATAAGCAAGCATTGTATGTCTTTACACACAATCCCAAAGTTTACTGAATGCCTCAGTATAAAAAAAACCCCACATTTATTTTCCTTATTTACCAATAGGATTTTTCTGAACTACTATCGATGTTTCACATTGATTCACTGAATTAATAAATGCATTGGTATTTGGCAAATCGGTAAGAGTGCTCTTAGTCTCCTTTTCTGAGACCATAGTACAGGATTCATAGTACAACTCTGAGGCTCATAGCACAACTCTGACAGAAAAGCTTCACAGCTCAGACTGGTTCCAGAAAAATAAAGGAAGTCTCTCAGAGGACCTTGACCTGTACTCATAAACAGTCAGCCTTAGTGCCTTTTGGTGCTATGTTGTTAACAAACCGAAGACAGCTTATGTTTTATATGCTTATCCTAAAAAGATAAAGTAAGAAAAAACCCAACATTTGAAAATACTTAAAAATGCATATTTGTCCTTCATTCACAAAGCAAATAGACTGATTTGCTTTAAACATATGCTCATAAGTCCCATTGACTTCAGGGGAATGTAAGCCTTAAATCTGATTCACATTGATGAAAGTTATCTGAATACAGAGACGAATCCAAGATCAACATTATGCATTGCATTCACACTTCCTGGAGTGTCCCTTAAGCATTTGTTGACCAAATAAAAGATTAATTATTTCACTTGTAGGAAACTTACTAGTGTCTGAATTTTAGAAAGGCAAATATTTAAGAAAGAAATCACTGGCAATAAAAACTGGGTACTTACAGAATCCACTGAAACAAGCTGCATCAATATTCAGGAAAAAATAATGCAGTACTTTCTCAAAAAGCAAACTCCTCATATATCAGTCACATTTTGATACTGAAAAGCAGTTCTTACTTCAGAAATTGTCTTAATCTTAAAAAGGAATGTTTGAAAAAAAAATAACAAAATGGAGCAAGGCAATTCTACTGATGGGAGATGTCAGAAAAGTGCTGATAGGCAATATATCATGTTTGACCTCCAGAACCTCTGATCGAAATCTAAATTATCCTCTGTAGAAATCATTATATTGTAATTATTTTCTCTAAAGGTTCATGATTATCAAAATAGCATAGGATTCATCACTAAGTGGTATTCCCAAAATGAAAGCAATTGTATCAGAATAATAACAGTCTTTCTGGAAACATCAGTACAATGGAGAGTTTTTCCAAATCTAAAAAAATTTAAAGTGTCTACATCTGCTGATGAAAAATTTTACCTGCACAGTATGGAAGATTGCTGAGCTAGGTAAAGTATTTCAATGAGGAAAAGTGTCACTGATTAGCACTCCTCACTTCAATATTATCAAGAATATCTTGATGACTCTTTTTGAGGGTCTCAGTTTCTTTCAGGTACAACACAAACAATAGAAATTTGGCAATTCCCGTCCCTTGCCTTCTTGGAGAACAGATGAATAAGCCTTTTGCTACACTGATCAGATGAAAAAACAACCCACCCTGTAATCAAAGACCTATTAACAGTCTCAACAAATGAATGCACATTATCAAAATAGACTCGATGAAAGACAAACATGCATTTCAGATTCTTAACAAGCGTGTCTTACATTTTTTGATACACTGGAGAACCTAATGGGGAATTCTTCAGAAAACTTGTTGATATTAGCTGGGTAGTTCGATTTCATGGCCTTGTTCTGTTTTACTATTTTTGTGACTATAACTTACTGAGAAGACAACAATTTTTTTACTATCACAAAGATTTAATATGCAGAAGTATGTAGTTAAAGAAATGAAAAGAAAACTAGTCAGGAAAAATATAGAACAACAAAAAAGCTAAGTAATTTTAAGCAGTCCTTGTACAACACTAAAGTGTGTATGTCATGCTTTCAGCCACACAAGAAGAATTTAGAAACAGTGTGTATTTCAATGATCACTGAAGAAATATAAACATACAATACAAAACTTATGGCTGGTTGTGTCACATCCTGGGGCTGCAACTATGCTTTCTTCTTGACATCTGCTTTGACTCCAGTTCTTTTTGATCTAGTATTCCAATACTTAATCTGCTTTTATACCTCTTTATTTCTTCTTCTTTCTCCTCAACCCTCTTATCTCCTGTAGGCAGAGTATGAATTCAACAGTATTCTGGTCAGAGGTCAAATATTTTTACCTCATATCTTTTGAATGGATGGAAGGGAAGGCAAATATTTTTTTTCTATTCTTTCATTCATCAATGCAGCTTTATGAAACTATTTTGGTTTTAGTTAAGTATTGACCATGGTGCCTCGTAACTAATAAAAATACCACCTCTCAAAGATTGACTGGGAAGAAGTGGTATTTGTAAAGAAAAAGATGTGTTACTACAAAGTAGTGCAGGACTGTGTGCAACACATTTCACAGGAGGTTTAAATACTCCACACAAGAGATGTATGTTAAGCTTGGTGCTTTAACACCTTTTTGAGCCTCAAAATCTTGCATAGACATGAGGACATTTCACATGGAGGACTTCTTCCTTGCTTTATTATGCCCACATGTAGTTATAATTCTGTAGGTTTGAAAACATATACTAATTATGATTTTTTATTGAGGTGCATGTTTTTGCTTCTTGGAAGTCTATGCAATGAAACTACTCAGAATCTAGACGTGAATCGCAGAATATAAGTATGAATAATGGTGACTGTTGATTTGCCCTTGGACTTTTTAAAAGTAAGACAGATTCTCCAGTAATTTTCTTCACTCCCTCACCTCTTCAAGGGACCTCTAAACAGCTGTCATCATTACAACATCTGGAATGTCAGATAAGCAGCTCTATTTGGAAAAGAGCAGTCAGCAACTTTCTCCAGGAAACTGAATTTGTCGCTTCTGCCAAACATCCATCTTCTTGCCAGTTCTTGAGTTAATATTCCCAGGCAAACCTTGAAACAGGGCTGTCTGCATTGCAACCTGTTGATGTGCCACAGCCTAGCTTAGCTAAAAATTGTACATCTCAAGGAAAAGACCAGAAATATTCCCGATGACCTCAAGGTATTGCAACAGGGCATATACACACACAAACATAAATTCAGTATTTGTTCACTGTGAAACATGATAGAAAGCATTATTTTGAAATATTCTGCCTTATATATGATAAACCTAGTGAAAGCTGCAAGTCTCAGTCTTTGCTGTTAAAATGAAATGTTCCCTGAGGACAAAGCATGCTGCTGAGGACTTTTTACACCATTTTAAGAGCACCTGATACTGTCTATCATCAAAACCTGTCTAGACAAATCACAAATCTAGTTCAAACTTTCTACATCCGTGAGCAGTGCTCACTTAATGATCCCTGTCAGTCCCAAAATATCATGAATTTTCCTCATTTAAAAGCTTGTTAGAGGAAAGGCTTCCTAAGAAAAATCTCTGTATTTCCCTGTCCTTGGAGACACAAACATGTTGAGAACTTTACACAGCATGTATAGAGTTGTTTCTGTATTGAGGCTAGTGCCTAACCAATATTGTAGAAGCTTCTTCATAATGCAAGTTGAAGGCATTTAACCTTTTAGGGGGAAATCATCATAATTTTAGGTCAATTTTGCAATCACCATTGAAGACTATATAATGAAAGATTTCAACATGTAAAATTACAGCTTCATGCCAACTTACTCATGTATCATAGTCCATAGACACAGATTTCTAATCTTTTCAAGGCTGTTCATAAAGCACCTTTTGGATAACGCAGTTACAGAAACAGAAAGGGCATTTGGAAATATTTATGTGGCATTTGAAAGAATAACCAATGATATTCAATTTGGCCAAGCACTAGTCCTGTTGTTAGAACAAAAAACCCCTAAAGCTAGGACAGCATTTGATGTGGTTTTTCATATCTAACAAAGTCATTTGGAACATTCCCAAACATTTAGATGAGATCTCCAAGGAAATTTCTGGAAAAGGAAATAATGTTTATTAACTAAGCTACAGTTTTTCCAAGGAGTAAACCATCAGTTTAATCGAAAGGGCCATGAAGACTTGCTTGACAAGCTGTTGTCAAGAGAAGTAATCTCTGAATTACTATTTGCAGTCATTAAAGTATGCACAGTATTCTTCATGTAAAGGTATTGACCTCAGTACACTGACACCATCGCATCTGCAAAAAGCCTATGTTAACTTGACATTTCCTCCTCTGGATAACTCAAATTTAAAAGATTCTTTATAAAGGCATTTTTCTCACTGCTCAAAATACAAAAATTGAAGCACGTACAGGAAGTGTCTTGCCTTCTGTGATCCCTTGGCTTTCATTCTAATTGAGATAGCCACTATGAAGTGCCATTTCACATCTACAATTTTTAAATTATACTCTTAACATTCCTATCAACAACCATTTTGTAGTTTTGCTGATCTCTGTTCTAATGACTGCATTTCACTTTAGAGGTGGCAGGACTTCTGTAATGCTGGAAGCAGCCTTACCTTGGTGCACTATTGAAACATTAAAAAAAAGGCCTCCAGATCTTAAAATGAAAAGAGACATAAAATTGGATGGCAGATTTTTATCTCTGAATTTTCATTCTTGCAATTCTGTGAAGGATAAAACCAGCACAATTACACTGTTTAATGTACAGCAGACCTGGAAAAAACTCTGCTCCAGGAATTTCTTTTGATTTATCTAATTGGGATTTGGAGAGTTTAATCCCATTACTACAACTAAGGTAATCCTATCATCTGGGTTCTCTACTTTAGTTGCTTTGAAGGAATACAAAGCATTCTTGGTAGGCACTACATAAAAAACTCTTGCTGTTCTACTGTCTCAGAACAAAAAGCACCTCTTGGCTCTACATAAAACTCTGTTGTGTACAAGAAAATGATCAAACCTGCAGGAAGACAGTAGCTATTCTCTTTAGTATATTTGCTGTCCTCTGTTCCAGTTTTTCCACGTGGTGTTATATTTCATAATACTCTTAGGTTCAGGCCACAGGAATTTGTGTATTTTAGCTTATTTCTTAACAAAAGTACCAAAAATTGCATGTAGTGGGCGTGAATTTAAGAGAGTAGTATAGAGAGTCTTATACATTTTGATATAAATGACCATTTGACCTCTGATTTATGCTGCGAGTAGAATGAACATTAGTGCCCTTTTCAGATAATACATTAGTTTTATTTTCATATTATGCTTTCATAAATCTTTGGAATAGCTTTTCTAAAGATGAATCACTATGCAGCTTTAGTTGAGAAATTAATAGAAGGTTTGCAAACCATAGCCAATGGAAACATCGTCAACCCACATATCAGCTCAGCAATGTTTTTACTAAAATTGTCTGCAGCTGGGTGATTTGAGTGCAATTTATTTTCAAAGGCCATCATTTCAGGCAGTTTCAGATGGCTTTTTATGGACATCAGTGGCATTGCCCTGCATTAATCGTAGGTATTATATTTACTTCTTTTATTTCTGTGCTGTTTTTCATGGGTAGGAAAGTACCAACTGGAAGTGTCAACACAGAATCACACATTGGATAAGGCAGAAAGGGACCTCTGAAGACAATCTAATCCACCCCCTGCCCAAAACAGGTCATCTATATAAAAGGCTGCTTACAGCTGCATCATCAGATTTTCAGTATCTCCAAGAACAGAAAACCCACAATCTCTTTGGACAGCCTATTCTAGGGTTTGACTGTCCTTATAGTCAAAAGGGGTTTTTTTTTTTCTTATGTTTAAATGGCATTTTCTGTATTTCAATTTGTTGAAATTACCTCTCCTCCTTTCTCTACATACCACTGAGAAGAGTTTGGCTGCATCTTCTTCACTGGTCCCCATCAAGTATTTACATACTATTGTAATGTTAACAATTTCCATCAGCAGAGTGTAAACTTGAAGGAGAAAAAGTATCTGGCATTTCAGTTGCTTTAACCTCTTACTGCTCTATTGGCTTATTTTATACTTCTCAAAAATTTTTCATAGTAATAATGTCTGCAGACGGGAAACAGCCTGGAGGCTCATCTGGGCTAGAGGTGAATAACAATTCGTTCTCTTTTGGGTGAAATGAAGTGAATTGTAACACAGATTAAACTAACGACTGAGAAGAGAGGCAGAGTTCCTCTCTTTATGCCTATGCACTCATAAACAGAAATCATGAGTTCCTATGCTACTTCTCACCAGGCTGACAGTATCCACAAATAGGAGCAGACAAGGGACTCAATATCCCCTCTACACGGGAAGCTTTTAATAAGAAAGTAATATCTTTTTCCATAATTTAAAGAAAATAATAATTTAGGATAATATATTTAATTTAGATTAAAAAGAGTTGAAATACCAAAAAGGCTAAGATTTGTGGCCACTACAGAAGTACTGGAGAGGGAACTTCAGTGAAGATATTTGAGCTGCGTGCTCACTGCCCTCCACTCCCTCAATGGGATGAGGGGAAAAAATTAAACAAAAATTATAGCAAAAGCAGAAACACTTATGGATTTTACCATAATTTTCAATTTTCAACTTTCTTTTGTAAACCTCTTCCTCCACTTATGCAATAGCAGGTGGGATCTTGGTAGACAACAAAAGGAATATACACTTCATATTACAAAGTCAGCCAGGAAAAGTTGTGTTATTGACAAAATCCTGAGTGACTTAACAAAATTATTTTCCTTAAATCTTCTGATAAGTCTCTACTTACAAGTTTACTTTGCAGAAGCGCAACAGGATAAGGTTTTTAGAAGAACCAGAACAAGAGCAATAATTACCATAGAGCTGTATTATATATACAGTCTGGAAAGACAGTAACATTTCTATTTGAAACCCTGAAATGATTTAGTTTCACAATTGGAAACTTCATATATTTCATTTGCATTAAATGACAGTTTTAGTGACTTAAAGAAGTAAAACACTCTACTTATTTCCTTTATATAAATCTTTATAAAAGTATCTGAATATTTAGGTAACTATCATTTATATCTGCTGCCACATTGGATTTCAGTGTAATGTATCAAGCTTTACAAAAATATCTCTGTAATGTCTTGATTAAACAAACATTAAATTGCTAGATTAATCATAGCTTTCATAGTATTTCCATAGAATATTTGTTTCGATTAAGGCTGATTTTAACTAAGATACCTTCATGTTCAAGTACTGCAACAGACTTACAACTAAAACGACCATACTACTTGATCGTATTTTCTCTGTGTTTACACATTATTGTAAGTCCTGCTGCCTAGATTAGAAGCAATGTTAAGGAAGATTTAGACATGTATTGTCATGGGAGAACATATTAATACAAAAAACACGGAGTTATCACACAACCTCTTTTTCCAGCTATCCATTAACACAGATTTATTGTGTCTTTAAACAAATGCATGCAAGTGAGATTGACACTAAAGGCTTAAAGACTTCAACAGAAAACTCAAGTGACTTCGAAAAGCTTTGCACCAGACTTAGTGTTTTCCGTAAGACAAACCTACCATAAAAAAAATATATTCAATACCAGATCTGCTAATTTAAACTCAAATTATTATCCTTCTAACCATCATTTATTATGAAAGAAAATCTGATAATTAAACCAAATTCTACAACTTACTCTTTATACTGAGCTAATGAGCTGTCTATTCAGAACTTTAAGACAAAACTTAAGTCTTAAGAGGGCCATGAATACAGTTACTACCTGCTCCTACTGGGAAGAAGTACACCTTATTGAATGAGTAAATATTCCCCAGAATTAAGGACTTTTGATAATTTAAAATGTTGTGGTGATTTAGCCCTAACTGACCAATAACCAAACCACCCAGTTACTTCTCCCCAACTCAGCAGGATGGGGAGGAGAATCAAGAGAGAGTTCTAGAACTTTCTGGGTTGAGATAAGGACAATTTCATAGAACAGCACAAAGAGCAGGCAGTTACAGTGATGGCCAAAGGACAAAGCCAAACCAGCACTGCCCAGTGTAAGTGCTCCCCGCGCTCAGCCCGGCAGCTCACCCGCAGCTCCCGCACTGGCCGCAGCGCCGCCCCGGCCCGGCTGCTGCCCCTTTATCCCGAGCGGGACGGCACGTGGCATTGAACAGCCTGGTCACGCCCCCTAGCGGCGGCTGGGGAGACTCAACTCGATCCTGGCCAAACCCAGGACAAATGTATAGTGGCAAAGAAACGTTCCTGGTTTGTAACAGCCCATACCTTAATACTTTGCAGTAGTTTTCACCTAAGGAGGCTGAACATCCAAATTAAGTCTTTTGAGCCAAGACAACCCTTTTGTAAATCTTTGGCAAAGGGACATGCTTATAGCTCTGCTTAAACCAGAATACCACTTAGAGTTGTAATTTGTCCTCTCCTGTCTTACTGATCCAGGGAAAATGAAATGTTGCTGGCAAATAAATTATGACAGCCATTGATGTACAGATATTCTGTCATCCACATATTTCCCACTAGCTCTGAAGCATAGTCAGCACTGGGCACTCACTTCTACTGACCTGACATGAAGGACAGGCTTTTCTTATTGTTTCTAATATTTATACAGGTTCATACCACAGTATAACCCTGAAAGTGTACAGTTCTGCTGTATTCATATGCACACTTGGGAACACTTTTTCAGAGAAAATTGCCCTGCACTCCTTTCCATTTAATGACACTGCTGCACTGAGACTGAAGAACTGAATTTGAACTGTGAATAGAACGTACTCATCTTTAATATTTTACTAGTAAAAAATCTATATTAAAATAAACCTTCAATTACATCCATTACTCTCCTCTCTACAAAAGAAGGGAAATGAAATCAAATAGAAAAGCAAAAATCAGTATTGTCTTCAAGGTGTCTTCATTTTATTTTAACCATGACATCATCTATAATCAGTAGATTGTCATCAACACCGTCAAACAAATTATAGTGTTACTTAATTTAAGTGGTTAGTAACACTTTATGTTTGGATCTGAATCTTGCTTCATATTTTTACTCTGAAGAGCTAGTTTTCAGCTACTGCAATTCACTGTTGAGTGTCTCAGTTAAAGTGTTCTGAAATTGAAAACAGTTACCGTTGACAATACAGAAATATTCACCCATCATTGTTGATCACCTCTACTCTTAAAGACCCCCTCATTTTGTCTTTACTTTTGTCATTCATCATTTAATATTAAAAAATTACCACGTAGAGGACTTAGTAATCTTCCTCTGGTCACTACATACCTAATATTATTTTCCAAAACTTATTTATTGAATTTTTCTACTTCATTGGTGCATTTATTATGAAGGCAAAACATTTCACATATTTCTATTGGCCAGTTATAATTTTGGTTCTGGCTGCTAACCTGCTTGCAAGGCATCATCACTTTAGTATTGAAATGACAGATGATAACTCCAGATTCCTCAATCCATGCAGTTCTGGCAGACTGAATCAGAGGAAATTTTAAAAATATATTCAAACCAATAATGAATGTTGTAAAACCACAGCTAAAGTTTATAAGGCTCATTTCTGCAACTGCTTTATCTTGCCAGACAATAAGGATCACCTCAGATAATCTTTCTTGAATTTAATATTTCCTCTCTTAGAATATTTCAATGATTCTCTGTTTTCCAGTTTATTCAGCTGAAGCTATCTGCTCATCTCTAAGGTTTATTCTATGTTTCTGGCCTTGCTTCATTCTATCCATTCTCTGTTCACATTCTTTAATCTGACATTGACTTGGACTGCAGGGAGTCAAAGTCTATACAGGAAAAAGGTTTACTTGTACTTCTTAGGCCATAAAAAAAAGCCAAACCTGCACACAAATGGTCAACTATACTTGGGAATTTATTTTCTGGAAGCATAGCTAATATTTTCTTCAGGGTGTGTAATTTTGAAGTGGTTTTAGCTAAGGACAAAAGCTAGTTTTGTAATGGAAATGCACATCCACAGTAAGGAGTTACCCAAGTTACATCTGGGTAAGCCACTGGGTATCGTGCCTGGATATCACAGAAATACCACGGTAAGTACTTTCTGAGATAAAAAACAATGAACTCTTCCTGATCCATACACTCAGTTTTGCACAGAAACACCTGTACACATTCCTCCAAGGATGGCTTTGCATGGAACTTACTCCCAGCACTACCTTCTCCCTACAAACTCTTCTATCTACTTCCCTTTGGTTTTCTTAGTTAACTTTAAGCAAGACCACTGCTTAGCCTATTTTTCTTTTG
Source organism: Urocolius indicus (assembly GCA_013401255.1). Classification (NCBI taxonomy): domain Eukaryota; kingdom Metazoa; phylum Chordata; class Aves; order Coliiformes; family Coliidae; genus Urocolius; species Urocolius indicus. The sequence continues at coordinate 114,624 of WBNH01006060.1, forward strand.
TATCTCATAATACACAAAGAATACAGTGGCCTTTCCCTAAAATAAATAGTATTGGAAATTACTATGTACTTTATTTTCTTCAGTATACTCACTGTAAATCCACAACTCATTGATCACAGTTACGGATTGTGATATATTTTTCTATTACCTTCAGTCACCTAATTGAAGATAAATTTCTAAAGACTTAAAATTACTGGACCTAAAAAATAGATGAGTAATTTTCTGCTAATGCCAGGATATTTTGCTCTCACAAAAGCATGAGAAGTCCAACTAGACGTGGTCAGTGTTGATTGATCTTTAAATGTCTGCTTTACTGCCACTTACTCCATCTGACAGCTGTCACTGCCTTTTCTTCTATTCTAACAGCATAGTAAATAGCAAAACCTATACAAATTGCTACCTGACCTAACATCAGAGAAGCCTAGAGACCAAACTTCATCAGACATGTCTTCCTTTATACAGAACGAAGTACAAGATACACATTAGCACATATCAGAAATATCAATATTATAGCACATTGAAACCGTTTGTACACATTCATATAAAAAGAAAAGGTATTCTGGGCACAATTGGCACAGGTTAGCCAAATTCATTCCAAGTTTGAGGTGAATTTTGAATTAGAGCAAGTGTATATTGATGAAAGTCAGTGGCAGTCCAACCTACATCACATGAAACAATATACTCCTTGTTTCCACTATCTACCTGCAGGATTTACGCCAGTCAGACTTTGGTAGTAGCTGACAGCTTCTTTGCCAAATGTCATATATAAGTTGTATGATCATTTAGGCACAGGGCTACACTCAGGATTGAATTAATTGCAAAGAATATACCCACAACAGGCTATTTGCCTCGTGAAGCTATTTGCATCAAATTCCTATTGAAGGAGGAGTAGTACTAGCAAAGAAGACAAGATTAGCAGGCTGTCAAACCTCAACAAATGCAAGTGGATTGAATAGACAACAATCTTTCTCCTCTGAAGCTCAAATATAAGGCTTAGTAGGCAAACAGAAGCAGAATCTGCCTTCAACAACATTCAGCATAGAGGGCTGGCTCCTTGAAACATTTTAGAAGCGTTCCCAATTTGCCTGTATAGAATTACTTCAGAACACAGGCATTCTCAGGTGCAGAGGAAAAATGAATCGGGGTTTCAGGAAACAACATGCTTTGCAATCGACAGTTTTAAGTGCTGGCAAATATTTTTAGAAAGATATTTCCATATTAATGTTACAGTTTCTCTCTGACATAATAATTCACATACCAGTAACTTGAGAAATAAGACCTACAGACACACAATTGTAGCTTGGATCATCTTGACTGGGCTTCCTCATGGATAAGGAGTGCTGTGATAGTTCTGTATAGTGGCTTAATTTCAAAATCACTGAACCCTGTAAGCCTCAAATGAGTTTTCCTTTTCTGAAATGGAAAATAAAACTTCAAGATCCAACTGTTGAAAAGCTTCTGTAAATCTTCTGGGAATTATAGTGCAGTTTTATACAGCTCTAACACCCATCATATCCATAATTCTTTATTGAAATACGGCCTTAGCTGTATAAGATATGTTTTATGTGCAACCTTGCTTACTTTTACTGTAATCTCCAAAAACATTATATATAAAATTACAGTGTTCCATTCTGATATACGCAGGCAAAGTACTAAATATCCTAGAGCACACAACACATTGATACTGAATGTTGAATTTGAGGGGTGAAGGACAAAAGTTCGAAGTAACACTACCAACTGAGCCACTTAAGCTGGAAGGTACAATGCATTATCCAGCAACAAAAAAGGTGATAGGTAAGGTCAGACTATTTCAAGAAGTAGCAAGTCAAGGGACAATACAGTATTAAGAAAGAAAGACAAAAAAACTTTAAGTAGAAAAAGACTTTCTTCACAGGAAGCACAAAAACAAAAATAGAAACCCACTTAGGTACGTAACAAAAAAAACCCACAATAAAATCCAATATTAAATAAACATAGTGAAACTAAAAAGAGGAGAAAAAAGTCCTAGATGTGCAGTTACTGCAAATAAACACAGAACTTTCTTAGGGCACTGTAAGGGTGTCAAGCTCCTACAATATATAGCAGAGCCAACCACTGTGATGTACTGTGTGTCAAATGGATCTGCAGCACACACACACAGGTGCCAAGGAGGGCAGAGCAAGGCTAAGGAGGCATTGAGATCCAGCAACTGAAGTTCACAGAAATAAACTACAGGAGGCAGACAACAATCAATAGCACAGCTTGAAGCATCGGAGCCTGTACTGACAACCATCATGGAAAGCATGTGGCTGTGATTTTTAGGTATGAATTGCATTATCTTGGAGTGGCTTTTCATTTTATTCTTGGAAAAAAATACAATATTTGAATGTAATTATTCTAATATGAATTACTTCACTGTGATTATTTTCTGTTAATTCTGCAGTGTTGGTTTTGAAATTGATCTGCAATATTTGAATTAACAGAATTAAGACCACTGTGTTTTCAGGAAAATTATGTAGGATAGTTTTCCAATCCCATATGTAAGAACAAGCTCATTAATATTTTGTGCAATTATTCTTCTAATAACCCATAAATCACCATATTCTCCTAGTGCTTTGCAAATATGTGGTTATCAACAACACTCCCACATAAATAAGAACACCTTTATTGCCTCAGGTAAAAAGTGTATTTGTTTTAATAGTATAACTATCATACCTCCAAACTGTGTAACTATCATAGAACCATTGTATAGGAAAGAGCATAAAAAAACACCAAGTAATTCCATAATTCTCTCTCAGCAATTTCTATGGAGAGGTTTCTTTAGCCAGATGTGGTATTTTATTTCACAGTTCTTAATGGGTGCCTTTTCAACAATTTTGAGTCACATCAAAATCTAAATAAATTATTAGTTTCTATATGTTCTGTAGTAAAGAGTTTCAGTGCTTAACAAAGTAAACATTAAAAGAGTACAATATTTTAAATTAAAACGTAAGTACTAACCACAAATTTTCAGTGCTGTCCCCTCAGTCTATCTGCATTCAATCTGTACTTGAAAAAGTAAATTAATCCACTTTTTTTCTGAATATTAAGGCTGAACATGTGTGTATGCATTTAAAAAGCCACAATTACAGTGCAAGAATTTGTAGGTTTGGTAGCAGAAAAAATACAATATTTTTAACTGTAACATAGTGTGATGACTGAATAAGGAGAAATGAATGTTATTCAGACTCATTTTTTTTGTTTGGTCTTTTGTTTAAAATAGAAATTCAGCTGTTATACTCTAACTTGCCTCAAGATGGTAGTGGTATCACACAGACTTTTCTCCCAGTTAAAAATGCAACTGCATGGTCTCAAGTCAGTCAAACACCTCATTTTGTCATCCTCAATGCAGAACTGAAACCATTTCAAGCAGCTGCTCTGAAATATTTTAATTCTATTTCTTCTCTATTTTACATTAATATAAATACAGAATAACAAGCTGTTCATAGTGCATTATTGTGGAAATAACATTAAATGAACTTATTTTTCTCCAGCTTTAATTCACCTTTCCAGAGTAAAGACTATTATAGGTGGGAAAATAATGGATCTTTCAGCTCTGTACCCAAATCCTCAAAAAGTGAGAGTGGTTTGGAATTTTAATGGAATTTGAGGATTGAAGACACAGAGACAAAATGGTGAAGAAAAGATTCCCACCACTTTGGGGCACCCTGAAATGCATCACTTACCCAAAGTTAAGTATTTAATACAAAAACATTGCACAGAAACACTAAAAAAAGGCTGTTTTGAAGAGGTAATGAAGAAATACTTAAATGTACAGGTTTATTTTTCACACAGTACTTCACTTTGGCATTTCAATCTACGTTTTTCAGCTCTTTTTACGTATATTGATTTTTTTCTTTCTTTATATAATTTATTGATGTGTCAACATAATATGAGCATGTTTTATTGTGGTAGAAATCAACAGAAAATTATTCTCACGTGTCATAATAGTCCAAGAATAAAATGTAAAATATTTGAGTATAAGCTAAAAAAAAAATAAGAAGCTTTGTGTCAAGCAACATCCTTGGAGTCTAGTGGGATTTTTTTTTTTTTTTTTTAATGCTGCTGCTGGAGATAAGTGATGCAATGCCTTGAATGGCAGACTATGTTCATCTTGTGCTGAAAACTGGTAGTAAATGTTCTCATTTCTACTCTAATAAGTGGATAGACTTGTTTGGCTCAAGACCCTTGTGTGCCGTTCATCTCAGGTTAAAATGCTTAATATTTTGTATCAAAGATGGTGAATAGATTAAAAAATTTTAAAAAAAATTAAAAACCCATGTTTTTTAAACCATAGTCATCCCAAACCATTCTGAATAAAACTGCTGATAGTGTTACCAAGAATCATCTTATTATTCACCTGATTTCTTCCAAGGCACAGAATTCTCATTGCTAGTTATTTTAACACCGTGTTGGGACATCCCTTTTTTCTATTGTAGCTAGCAAATGGACAAGGGGTAATGAGATGAAGCTGTAACACAAAAAGTTCCATTTAAATATAAGAAAAAACTATTTCACTGTGAGGGTGACGGAGCAGTGGAACAGGCTGCCCAGAGAGGTTGTTGGAGGTCTTCAAGACCTGCCTGGACACGTTCCTGTGTGACCTGATCTAGGTGAACCTGCTTCGGCAGGGGGCTTGGACTAGATGATCTCTAAAGGTCCCTTCCAAGGGATGGAGTGCACTATGTATAATTTCTTCAAATGTTATACATTTCTACTATGGCGGCAATGGAAATTCACCTTGGAAAGAACAACTATATCATAACAGGAAATAGATTCAAGAAATCCAACACAAAACACTGACGAAAGAAATAATAATGAAAAACTAAACCTGATTCCATGCCTGGAAAAATAAATGGCATGACTATTACTGACATCACTGGACACTGAATAACCTACTTGCATGTAGTGGCAAATTTTTTCCAATAAAAAGCAAAAATTTTCATAAAGACATGCACATAAAGAAATAGGAACCTGTTCTTTGCAAAGAACAGGTTTGGAATCTAAATATAGACCTTCTAAATTAGGAGATAAGTCAGAAAAACATTACTTTTAAGCATTTAAATATCAGAGGTTGTTTTCTGAGTCACATCACTCACAAACACATATACCCTGTCTTTCCCAGACAGCCCACAGACTAGACAAAACCCTATAAAATTAACTGAGCTTCCTAGGAAACTTGGAGGAAGAGTCAAATTTCATTTCTCACAGGTCTGCAGTGAGGCATATCATCACAAAAACCAGCCAGAAGATAGACTTCGATCCTTCACCTAAAATAGTGCTCTGCATCATTTTACATTTCACCTATTTTCATATCTATTAAACAGAAGAACTAGATGGTAACTGCATCTCCCTGCCAATCTTATAGTCAACTCAAGTGTGGCTTATTCTCTGAGATTACCCTTTAGCTACTGTATAAATCTTGTAATAAATGTCCTTCATGAACACAAAAGAACTTTCTTGTATCACACCAAATATCTGAAAATTGTCATGCTTCTATGGTGCTACACTTCTGTTTTTTTCCTCCATATTCAATATTCTCCATAGATCATAGATGCTAGGCTTTTCAAGCAGTTGTTCTTCAGTGTTGCTGAAGGAAGCAAGCCTTTTCCATTTGAAGGAAGGAGAGAGAAAGTCGAAACAGTAACTTCAAAGTCTCACTTGCAATTAAATTTTAAGTATTCAAGTAAGGCTCTGAACGCTAAGGGTTTCTTGAGAAATGTTATCTTGGATCAATTATTAGTTGCTCTGATTTGCAGACTTTTTAGTGATTCATTATTTGCTATTCAAAAGTTCATTTTACCGCCAGAATCCTCCATCTTTCCTTCATTGTGTGTTGCTTGACATCTGTTGTTTTGCAAAGAAAACATTATCTCTATTACTTGCCTATTTTCTACTTCAGGCTTCTGGTGAAGTTTCTGTTTGCTTGCATCTCCTTTGAATTGGAATTCTTAGCCACTGAGACTGTTATGTAAGTAACTTCAGCTCAGCTCTACACTTTTTTTTTTTTTTTAAAAAAAAAGGATGGAATAGAATGGTCCAGCAAGAATCAAAAGGGTTATTTTCTGTTCTTCATAATATGTACCCCAAAAGAGTACTTAAAATACTTCTGTATTTAAAAGATAATTAGAGAATTTTTGTTATTACTGCATGTTTCCCATAATAGAGACTTCATCTTATCAAACCATGTATGTATTAAAAGCATTTTTCTGACTTATAGATGCCTCTAAGTTAATACTATAATAAGTAGCAATAACTTTGGCCTCTCATGATTTTGCTATTTGTCGGGAGGGCTGTCCACAGAGGACAGCATGGACAGCTATACCCTTCCCCTTTTTATATTACAAGGACACACATTCCTTCCATTCCTTTTCAAAATGCAAAAATGGCTGGAGCCAAGCAAAGTACTTCTTTTATTGGAACTCCTTTTGGAGCAGGGTCCATTATGAGCTACTCCTTCTATAGCTGTTACACAGGACCATACTCCCCTGTTCTATTTAGGATTTCTGTGCCAGAAAGAAATAATGACTTTGTAAGGGTCAAAATGATACAAGACTCAGGTGGATGAGTAACGCAGGAGAGCCTGAACAATGATTTTTTTGTTCTAAGGCCTGCTATCAATGAACTGCCAGAGAATAAAAGACTGCAGTTATTCTCCCTTTCTGATCATATTTAAGGTGTCTGATAATATGTGGAGAAGGTGCCTTCTCCACATTTCTTCCCAGAAAGGAGATAAATGCCTTCCTTAGTAAAGAAGTTGAGAATACAGATTCTGAGCAAGATCCTATAGCCTTGTATGAAACCTCTCACAACAAAGAACATACATTTTCCTAGTTTTCAAAGTTTTCTAATGGTTAAATTTATCAGCTTTGTCTTGACTGACCTGATTTGAATCCTATTCCCTAACATTATTCTCTAAGCACTGCAACTGCATAGGTGCTTATACAATAATTCCTAGCTTCTAGTTTCATTCTGGGCACCAGATGAAAAGTTTTCAGTGTAGCACATACATTTTTTTGCTCTACTGTAAGGCTAGTACTATTTGCACCTGCTTATACAGTTGACTGAGCTAAGAAATTCACTCTCTGTTCTCTTACCTGGAAACAAAAGTCAGCCTCAGACATGCAAAATAAAGTGTCCTCTGAATATAGATGCATATAAAAACTTTTATTGGACTTCTGCTTGTGTACCTCTCTAGAAATCCTAGAAATTATTTTGCCCACTGGATGCCTTAGTATAAACTTCCTATGACTTAATTCCTGATTTCAGCCAAGATAACAACTTAATTCCTCCAATATTAAAAGTAGCTGAGAATACAGAATTTCTGTGTACATTTTCTTAAGGCAAGGTAGGTTCATAGTTCACATACATGCTCTAAGTAATCTGGGAATGCATTCTAAACATTTTTGTGCAATTACAAAAAACTGTTTAAATAAAAGTTAGAGCCTAAATTTCTTTTCCGTTATTAATAAAAATGGCTGTCTTATTTGCACTGACAGCAGTGCAGCATTTTTGTAACTTTAAGTTTTAAATTAATCCAGATCTCACTCTTTACCTTTGTATGTGTCGTATATGAATCATATTATTCTTGGCTCCATTTACAGCTTCATGAATACTATACAACCTACTTCAGTATTCTTTAGTCTTTAGTGAGACTGGGAATTGCAGAGTAATCAGCAATGGTTATCTGCCCTTCCTATTTAAAAACAATAATGATGTTCACTCATCCTGAACAAGGCCTTTAATTAATCATTGCAGTAATATAGACTGAAGTCCCAGTGTTACTATCACTGACACATAACAGTAATATAAAGCCCTGCTTATATGCTTTTGTTCTGTGAAATAAATCTTTACATCTATTTACCACTAATTTAGTAACATTAAAAGATAGGCCTGTTATTCTATTGAGTACAAAATTTTCAAGCAGGTATATTTCTTTTAATAGGTGATAGCTGACAGCTACATTTTATTTAGAGGACATATTTTCAGGCAGTGCATAAATAAATATTTGCTTTTTTAATATGTTCTGGATATTTTTTTTCTAGATATACTTTTAATTCTTATATTTACAGGTCAGTTCCTCCCTTACAGGTCCGTTTTCATTCAGTTTTACAACATATGGCTAAATTCCATAATGCATAGCTTAATCTCATGGTCTCATATTTGGTTTTGTTAGGGTTTTTTTTTTTTTTTTTGAGATTACTATTTTAATGCATGTGAAGAGCACTACAACAACATAGGCATTACCTCAAAGATTAGTACTCTTATTGACACCTTCTATTCAGAGATTTTCAACTTCTGTTACTACCTAATAGCCTAATTAGATTAAAAGTTACCCAGCACACTGTCTTTCTCCAAGTGAATATTTCAAATGAAATTACTAATTAAACTCTTAAGGGAACTATATGGCTGTTTATGATAGTAACTTGGAGTTCCCATCAAAGTGGCCAAGTACGGATCTCTTTCTGCTGTCAGATTTATGTATATCCCCCTAGGTTGGAAACACTGTAGAAGTAAGGACTATGCAGATGAATTCTCTGGAGAGCAAGAATCAACTGTGGAGGGATGAACTACATTTTCTAATGGAGAAAGAAAAGAAAACCAAAAGAAAACATAATTCTGCAGCTATCTGAAATGAAAAGGGCTACCTTTTCTATTTCTATAGTATGGTATCTATGGTGTCATATCCTAAAGGCAATGAATGATACATAGCCATTAGGGTTTTTTGACACCTATATAAATTGACTCCACATAGATTGTGTCAGGATTTGATACTTGCTTTTCCAAGTCTTAGCATGGCGTTATCTGCAACATCTACTCAAAGAAAAAGTTGGCTAACATTAACTTTGCTTTCTACCTTACACTTTCTACAATTCTTATGTAACATTCTAGCCCTGCCAACAGAAGAGTCAGAAAGGCACAGACTACAGTGCTCAAATGAAAATTTAAAAAAAAAAAAAGAAAAAAAGCTGAAGGAAAGATTGTTGGGGTTATGTTTAATGTGCAATGTGGAATTCCAGACAGGGACTTTGCCCTGCATTCCAGGCAACTGTAGACAAATCTCTTGACCTCTGAGCCTTCATTACCAATTTAATAACTGAAGATTCTGATTTTTCCTTATGAAGATCATAGGTTGCAAATACAAATATCAATCAGTGGTTGTTAGGCACCTTGGTAATACAGAAATCAAGGCAGTAAGTATTTTTCTAGATAGGTAAAAACCTGGTATCAAGCTCTCTGCATGAAAATCAAATCTGACTTTTAATGAGGAGATTTGGATAGGTGGTCTGGTTTTGAACTTAAAGACACTGAGAAACACTTTCCAAGTGTATTTTTGTCCTTTTAATTAGAGGCATTTTTCATTTTTCCATCCCTTTTAACAATCCTCTAATATTTTTACAGCCTTGCCTTTTGAGGGGAGGCACAAAGTGAGGCTGATACACTGAACAAGGGGATATCAAAGAATGAATTTCCCCTGTCGCTTTAACCACATGAAAGCTCTCCAAATGTATTCCCTTGCTCCTCTTAGTGGTTTGTATAATGAGATCAGTAGAAGGGAACACTAACATCTCTCTGTTCCATTTGCAGCTGCTAGTAGCTGAAGGATAACTGTGCTATGGTAATGATTCTATTTGAAAAGGGAATATTTGCTACTGAATTCTTTCTTCTTACTATTTTTTTTTTTTATTTTTTGATGTTCTGACGGTGTTCTCAGTTTTGGGGAGGAAAGGGAAGAGAAGAGCACTAGAGAAAGGGATGTTCCCTGCCTCAAGAATTTAAAATCTGGAGAGAGAAAAAGAGGACAGAACTAACTAGTGGTCTCAGGGGACAGAGAATTTTATGATTGGGGTAGGAAGGAAGGTAAGTCTTTTCATTACTTATCAATTTAACTTTATCTGGAGCTATGATATCCAAGATAACTTGTCGCAGTCTTCAGAACTGGAAACAGTAAAGTTCTACAAGAATGTAGGTTTACAGGATACATGGTTGTATTGTATAAAGGTCTGCAGAAAAATATTAAAATGGAAAGACTGCATACTTGCAGATTGAGAAAGGAAATGTTCATCAGTGAGTGAAATTGAAATCCAAAAGTGAGCATACCTACAGAGCAATCAAAGGTGGAACCACAGGTTTAGGTAAGTGGCTGTACTATAATACTCCTCAAGAGCCTAGTCTTCCTTAGCCTACTCTTGTATTCTCAGATTCAGTTTCTGATAACAGATGAGTACCTGCAGGACCCGCAACATACTTCTTGCCTGTTTCTAAGGCAGTGTTTTTTGTGATGGCAAGGGACAAAAGCTTCTGTGTGTGGAGATCAACAGTATCTTTCTGCTGTCCAGGGTAATAGCGACTGTTTTCCTCAGTTTGGAATACCAGCTATTTGCACCATTGCCTTCCAGTTAAACACTGAAGTGTGCCGAGATGAAGTATGGAAACGTAATGCCTTTCACAATTCCCTTGGGGAAAGGGATTAGGAATTGATATATTTGACCACATTTGCCATGATCCACATATCTCTATTTCACTGCTATACTTTAGGCTACCATAATGTACTGAAGTCCCAGTTATCTGTCATATCTCTGAGAGTACCCACTTCATTCTTTCGCCGAATAGACTGTCTTGTGCCTGCAGTCCTGTCCTCCTCTCAAACATTCTTGATATGTTCAATGCTATCTATACAACAAATTGTATAAGAATATCCCTTCTCCTCATAGTCTTCCATACATATAAAACTATTTAACTGTTTCATCTATGTTTCAGAGATAAAGCTATCATATCAATAAAATGGTGTAGAAAAAGTCTCTTAAAACTTGACATAAAATTGGATTTCTTTGCTACATTCTGCTCACATACTACTATCCTATACTCCAGGCTACAGTAACTTCTACTTATTCACAGCTATGGAACACTCATGAAAGAATGAACCATCTCTCCTCGGCAAGATGAAAACTGTTTTGCTCAGAGACAATGCTTTATGATGTGTTCATTTCTATGGAAAAGATTAAATATATACAATTTCACTTTGCCAAAATCTGGTAGACAAGCAATACAAATACTATTTCTATATAGATTTTCTTTTTCTCCAGATAAATTAGCCAGGGAGCTGGGTCCTTTTAACATATTTTCTCTAGCGACATATACTATATACCTAATTTTTTGCTATGTGCTGACAGGTTTACTACCATTCCAGGTCAGTACAGTTATTAGTACCTCTTCAGGCAACAGCATTTTTGCTCTGAAAGTATTACTAGAACTCTTTTTTTTTTTTATTCAGCTACTGAAATAGGCAGTAAAAACTAAGAAAAAGTATGCAACTCAAAACTAACACTTGCTCATCTAAAACTAACACTTTCCTCATCAATTCTAGAACTTAAGAAATTTATTTTTATTTGCATCCTGAAATGAGACCTTTTTGTTTCAAGGACCTCCTTGAATAGCAAATTTAAAAAGAGGAGCTAAGTTCTCAAACTACTGGTGGAAGAAATGCTGGTTGCATTTTACTGTTGGCTCAAAAGTTAGTCTCAGGCAGTGTAAGAAAATATTTAATCCAAGCCACCTTCTTTAGGGAATTGTGAGTCTTGTTGATTTTTGTCTCTTATCAATTATTTTAACTCTTCATCTGATATTGCTGAAGTCTGCATGTTGCTGGGACTGACTGAATTCCAAAAAAAAAGAATATACAACTCAGAAAGTCCTTGTAGGAAGGCAATAAAGATGATTTACACTCACTTCAGACAAAAGCATGAACGTGTAACAGTTACTAAGCTTTTACTGAGCATTGTCATACAAATATGTATAAACGTCAAATAAGAGATTTGTCTAGCTTGTTTGCTTCAGTGAGCTAACTTCTCAGAACTTGACTAGCATCAGAACATAACCTAGGGTGAGTGACGTTGAAATATCACCTTGTAACATTTAATGACCTTCTTTTCCCAGGAATCTCTCTTAGCAGCATATTTACTCTTAAAAATCAGAAAAATAACACATTTAGTAACTAATTCTTCTCCTCTAACTACAGCATGAGCTACATGGCATAGAGGTGCTGTACCATCTGAGAACAGCCCAATGGCAAAGAGGGTCTTCAAAGAAATATATCATTTTGTGGGCTGCCTGTGTTAATAAAACCAAGATAAGCAACAGATCTAGAAAACACATACACCTCTCCCCTTTGGTCAGAGAGAAATACCACATCCTGGCAAGAGAGAGTTTTCTAGGTCTTTTTTATGATGTTTGTTGATTAGCTGTGATTAAATGTGAGTGTGTTAGCAGTTGTTAGTTCATTTGAACATAGAATAGGAAAAAAGTTTTCTCTTGTTATTTTTTTATAAATGTTTGGTGCGGTGTGCCATTTTCAACAGTCACAATAAAAAATGGATCAAACACTGAAATAGTTGCTTTGTTTGCCAGTCAGAGAACAATACCAACTGTCAGCATTTGAATTATTATAGAGCCATTTGATGTGTACAAAAAAATACTGTTTTCTTGACTTGCATTGTATTGCATCAGTAAATAAAATTACTTAATAGGACTACTATTGAGCTATACTGTACACTTCTGTTTCAGTTAAAGCTTTTATACATTGCTCAAAAGTAATTGGACATAGTCTGGAAGAGACCTCTTTTAAGACATCTGATCATAATCATGTTTTGAAGCTGATGTACACTCTTTTCTGAGTGGAATCTTTCTGAATGTGAAGCCCTCCTGGACAAGCTCTCCTAATCTAGAGTAAGAACACTTGTGTGCTGTTATGCCTCCTTCACAGATGGTAACCCTTCCTTTGTTTTTAAACAAAAATTGTGTATCTTTATCAACATTACAGTTCCTTCACACTGCATTTCCTTAATATGAACAACATCCTTTTCTGAAGATATATTACATCTCTTCTTCATAGTTAGCTCTCTTATTTTATCCTTGGGCCTCTGTCATAGTCTGATTTTTTTTGAAAATATTCTTGGGATAGGTACTCCACTATTATGCTTTGCTAGAGATACCCTTTGGGTGCAGAGATGAAAAAATGGATTAATTTAGTAGGACTGGACACTGTCATTTCTAAAGAAGTCTCTTAAGCAGAAAGAAGTCTCTGAAGCAGTAAACTGCTTCACGACAGCTAAATGACACTGACTTCCACTGACTGCGCAATAGTGCACACCAACACATTCACTGTGTGGCATTATTCTGAGTTAATCTTCACAGCATCGCTTTCTCTCACACAACGTTACTACTCTAATCCTTACCCAGACATAGCCTCTTTATGGTAAGCCCTAAGTTGAACAGAAACTTGAGGTCAAAAAACCCTCTACATTTTCCTATTTTTCTTGTTCTAGAAAGGTGTAATATAAATAAATCAGTAATTTAACATTGTCTGCTTCCTCCAATTAGAAGTGGATTGGGTTATCATCTCTTACAATACTCCATGACATAAAATATTGTATGGCAGTCATATAAATATTTTCTTGAGATCAGTCACTTCAGGTTGAGTGGAGCAAATTCTGGTCTCAGTTAAAGTAATCTGTCCTGCTATGGGCTCCGTGACCTGAGGCTCCCTGGGTTTAGAGACTCATGGAATTTATTATGTAAGTTTTAACCAAGGGCACTCCAGATAAACTGTTTTTTTCAGAAGGCAGTGAGAAATTAAAACATTTGATTAGAACATGTCTGAAATAGAAAATGGGAAAATGTCAAGTTTACAGCGTAATACAATACTGTTTTAGGCTATCACTAACTACTGAAAAGTGCACAGTACTTATGATACAAAGTCCATGATGAATCTGACCATGTTTACTTCTGCAACATGCTGAAGCTCTAAGTAATGGAAAATTAAGGCATATTTGGACTCATTCATGTTTCAAAGTATAACTCTGAAAAACATCTCATAAAGAACACATTTGATCCCTCTAAGTGCATATGTATGTGTGCCAAATCACTAAGTTCTTTTATGTATTCAAGTGTTTTTAACATTTAATTTTCAATCACATAAGCAAATAATCTGGTTTAGATGACAGAAAAGTATTAAGCCTACCTCCTTAAATGAAAGTCAGTTCCAAAGCTTTCTGTTTGATGGTTTTCTGAGAAGTGGTGGTATACCAAGGAGTTAGAAGACAAAATGTGTAAACTGAATTAGGTGTCATGTGGAGATGAAATCCTCATCATATTCATGCACAGACATTACAGTGCTTCACTATTCTTAAAAAACTATATATATATATACACAAGTAAAAAATAATACCATATTGACACAGGAATGATCTCATTTCTTACCACTAATGTCTTATTATATATATAATTAATAATACTGATGAAAAAAACAAAGATTTTTTAAACATTTAACAATGGAAGCCACTTAATTCAAATCTGTCTATTCCTTACATTGCTCAGGTACACTCATCATTTTTTTCCTTGATTCATTCTAAAGCTCTTATGTATGTTGCAAAAAATGATAGAGGAGTTGGGAGGGTTAGGTGCTGGTACTTCTCTCTATAGAGTACTACTCCCTCTTATAGAGAAGTGAAATTCCTGTCTTGTAGATAAAAGCTAATTTGAACAATATTTTGTAATGCTATGCTTCAGGTTACTTACCTCTTCAGCATAACTCCCTAAATTACAGAGGAGTAAGGGATGAGACCTCTTTCCTTGAAATTCGGTGATTTTCTCTTAGTTTCAGATTCCTATCCTTCTTGAAGGTGCAGTGATGATACCTTCAAGATACCTGCAGCATGCCAAATAGAAATATTTTACTTCCATTGGTTTTAGTGTATAGTGTAACCCAACTGTAAAGAAATACAGTGAGTGACTACTTGATTGTATTTTAGCTATCAGATTGTCAATATCAACAGAGGAACCAGGACTGTGGGGATATAGAGGCTAATTAGAGAGTGAGACAGAGGGTGTGCATACATGTGTGTTTGTGGTTGTCTGTTCATGACCATAGCAAGAGAGTTCAATGAAAATTTTGAAGTTAAAAGGCAAAACCATTTCTTTTCATAACAAAAGACATAATTTTAATAATCTCTATTAGTAAAGGCCTGCCACCTCATGACATAAATGCCCATTCTAAAAACAAAACTGATTTCTGGAAAAGCTCAGTATCTAATAAAGCAGAAATACTACAGTGGCTCTCTGACAAGTACCTCAAATAGCAGGAATCTGGTTTGAGGCTTTGCAGTAGTGGAATCATTCAGAACTCTTACCCTTATGTCTCTTTAGTACCTGACAGAAGTCAAAAAAAATTCTAAGCACAAGATTTTATTTGTCTCTAGGCTGTAAAATACAGATTGTAGGCTTACATGTTGTGGATTCTGGAACTATGATTGTTTTGACATCACTGTCTTTAGACAATTCTTATTGTAAATGAAATTGTCCTTATTCTTCCTTGTTGGATACATAATTCATGCAGTGATTGAAGTTATTTCCCTTGGAGAGGATGTTTGTATATACCATTACACTGAAGACAATTTGAAAGATAAATGCAATAAAATTTGGGGAAAAAAATATATTACCCATGAATAAATAACACTTGTCAACAAATGATATTTGTGTATCTGTAGCAGTATTACTCTAGTTTGGTTGTATTAGTTTCCATCCAGTTTCCAAAAGAAAACACCAAGATTTCAACTATATAAAGTCTAATACTATAATGTCTTCTTTATGAAAATTTTAACAGACATTTAAATTAGCGTAAAGGGAGATCTTATTGTGGCCTTTTAGTATATTAAGAAGGCTTACAAAAAATTTAGAGATAGATAGTCTTGGCTTTGGCCAGCAGCAGGTCTGTGTTGGAGCTGTTTGACCATGGCTCTACTGGCCACAGGGGAAGCTTCTAGCAGCTTCTCACAGAAGTCCTCTTGCTACCAAAACCTTGCCATGTAAACCCAATACACACATGAAAGTGCATTTTTTCAATAATGTCTCCTTTCGTAGCTTTTGTAAGAACAACATTTTTAGAAAGCTGTCCTTTCAAAGTAAAAAGGCATCCACTAAAGACAGCATGTCATTTCCCTATCTAGGACAATCCTCAGGTCTTTCAAACCCATCAGACTGACTAAGTGTACTGTTGGGAGTGTGCTCTAAGGAGTTTAGCAGTACTTACCCTCATCTCTTTGTGATGCAAAGAAGAAAGGAAAATACAAGCTTAAGCTTGTTACACAGGATAGTAATATAACTATTTTACCTTACATGTTTGTTGGAGTTTTTATTTGAAGTGCAGATTTTAGAATCCAAATTTAGTTGGATTGATTTCAGATTCAGATATTTCACTTGAGCACAACTTTTTACTGCTAAGCCCTTCATTCCACTGCATTATCCAGAAAGCTGGTAATAATAACTATTATTTAAATTTTTGGCAAATAATTTGTTGCAGCTGTAGTTGTTCCCATGCATCATTAACTGCCTGGGCACATTTAGAAAAATTTCCTGTCTTTTTCAGTGTTTTTCATATCTTTCTTGCTATTAGACTTCTTAAGCTAAGCTATGAGAAATCTCCCAATTCCAGAGTATTTCCAACCCTCCAAAAACCAAAAAAAAAAAAAAAGCACCTATTAGAATTCTTCACAGTGGTTTGAAGCAACCATCACTTCTGTTTACAGTATAGGATTATAAATTATATTGAAATATCATTCAGTTATAGTCGTTCTCCAACACTGCAAAGAGATGGATGGTCTCCAGGGTGAGGTTGTCATAAAAAGGAAAATCAAACCAGCTGAATAATACAATAAGTCTGTGTATCAAGCCAGCTCAACCAAGCAGTGATAAGAACTGTGGCAGCCTTTGAGGAGCTGGCTGACAGATTTCATTTGTCTGAGTTCAGATCTTGCCCTAGTGTCATATGTCATATCTTCCCACCATCCCTTTGGTGTTCTACCGGCACCCCTCCAGGTGCTGTCAGGGGATTAGAAGGAGTCTGCCAGTTAAAGTGCTTGAATGGATAAGTCAAGAGTACAAGTAAAGAGCGCATTTCTCTTCTTTCTTTTCTTTTTTCTTTTTTTTTTTTTTTAGGCCACAATATTGACACATCTTTTGCATTTAGTTCTGCAATCAGATATATATTAAACTTTACAATATAACTGTGTAGCACTACACTGAAACAGGACATTTCATATCTATACAAGCAGCAACAAGAATTGAAAATGAAGAATGATTAAGCCCTTTGACAATATCAAGAGTTATCTTTCCTTCTTAGACTACTGATGTAACAACTGGAACCACAGAATCCACTATTACTAACACCTCTACAATTTAAAACACAGAACCTTGCTCACTTGAAAATAAGGCCCACCAATATAAAAGTATTCATGTGTTACCTACAGTGTTTGCAGAGGAAATACAAAAAGAATTCCCTTTAACTTCATTTCCTGATAGGCATTCCTAATACATGGATTACCATTAGTCTACCTCAATTTAAAGAAGTTTTTGCATTTCTCTCCACTGAGGCAACTGGTAGAGAGCTATATTTTGCACACCTGTCTAATGCAAATTCCTGAGTTACTTTTGAATGAGTTTTGGGGAATAATTCTCATGACTAAGGTAGCCATTTAGTGACATCTTAGATGCATAAGCATCCTGTCTGTTCTCCAGTTGTTGCTCTAGAAGTGTATAATCCATCAACATTGTTTTTGCCATGGCTACTGTGGATGCCACTGTTACGCTAGTATGTCTGAAAAAGGAATAGTTATATATGCTTAGGCCTCTGGATCACACAGCACTGGTCAAAAGCAATTGTGCTCAGTTTCAGGAAGCATCTTTGGTGTGTTAAAGCAAAACCTCAAACAGCCTAATATATGTAGAACCTGTACTGCCTACTGTTCCTGCTCAGCAGGAGAAAGGGCTGTATCACCACGAATAACACACTACACAAGCACATAGGTACGCTCTTGAAATTCACTATTTACCTATTTATGCCATTGTGGGGATGAAAATAATATGAAGAACAAACGATTCTCTCAGGAACCTCAGGGCTTCAAGCTACGAGGCTTCAAGCTCTGGAACACAGTAAAATTCCATCTCTTTACAAGTCTCTCCCTCACATATGCTTATCCACAAGAACTGTAAAACTATTAAATGGACATCATGCTTTTTATGCATAAAATTCAACATCACACTTTTGATGCTGCTATAATCTGAAAATCTAATAAAAAGCATAAAAACTAAACAGTAACTTTTCTGAAAATATTCTCTGGGAACACTGGACAAAAAGTTAAAGTTTTAGTCAGTTGCCAATTCTTTTTTAACAAAAGGAATCCTAGGCCCTTAACAGCACACTGAAAAGAACTGAGAAAGGATATAATATAGTTTAAAATTAAATTGACATTTCTATTTCAAGTCAACAGGTTTCTAAAATCAAGGGAATAAAATTCAAGTCCCATATAATATTTTTATTTCAGAAAATGCCACTTTGTATGTACCAAAATGACAAGAATAATTACTCCCATATCAATTCTAGGGGTTTTAATCATATATACATCTCCAGAAGGAGGTGATCAAAGACATGGGGTAAAAATCTAAAACCTGTAATAACTGCAAAGTACACCTGAGCTGCAGATCACAAAACAGAAGCCACAGCTTAACTATAGAAAATTCCATTTTCCATCACACATCTACTCAACGTGTAGGGTTTTATTTTTATAAGTTTCAAAAATATTTATCTTCCTATTAGTGGGCAAAAGTGCACATGAATTAAAGTATTTGGAAGGGAAAAAAAATAACACTAACTCAAGCTTCCTTTAATCATTAGCAATCAAGAATAAAATACTTGTCAAAAAGCTGTTTTACTCTATTGTAGTTACCAGTCCAGCCTGATGCCAGGGTGCCTCTAGCAATGTTGTTTTGACACACTAGTAATGTCTGCAACTTGTTAGCAAGAGTTGTATTGAATCATCTTGTCACCAATTCTGGCTTTTATCAAGTTAAGTTAAACAAATTCACCATTTAAAATAGAAAATCTTGTTTGCCGTAAAATATGTGCAGACACAACACCTTTGAAATCCCATTTCCTTTCTATATCTAGCACTAGACTTGGATGTGGAAGACAGAACTAAGGGTATACCCCTTTTGTGTGTGTTTGATTTTTCTTAAAAGAAAAAAACACATTTTTCAGTGCCAAATTGTACAAGCTCAGATTTGTAAATAATATTGAATTTAGCCAAAACGAGAAAGAAAAGCAGGTGGTGGTGCTAGATATATTTAGAACTAAAAAAGAGCTTACAACAAGTAATAACATTTTTGAAGAGTTTAATATTGGTACTTTTGAAATTAAATTTAACAGTGGGGTCAAAAGATACCACAAAAATATCATGTGCTAATGATAGATGTGATTGATGGCATGACATAGAATGCTATCAGTACATCTCAAACATTAGAAAAACTTAAATCGTTGGAAAAGAGGTGTCCTGACTTCCTAAGACAGCATAAACTCATTAGTTTAGACTCTCCAATGAACATATATGCATGTGTCCTATGTTTGTGAATTTTTTTTCCTTCCACTTCCACTGTGGGAATTTATGGAACAGTGAATTCAAGAAATGGATAAACAGGCTCCAAGCATTAAACATTTTTAGACGGCCCACATCAGAACAGCAAATTTCCATATGTCACTCCCTTGTGTCACAGGGCGGAGTCAAGGACAAAATCACAAATATAGCACTTCTGCACACTGATCCTCTGTCTGTAGAAGTAATAGTCAGGAGACGATTACTGCAAGTGTGTACACCATACACATCATGACTCCTTCCTGGCTTGAAATTCAGGTTGCAACTCTAACAATACTTTGGAAAGCAGAATATTATTTTTGTACTGCTTTTAAATGGACTTGATCTCAGATTCTTAGAAATTAGTAGTAAAAATGCTACCAACAGCTGGATCTCACTTCCAATGCTTGCTTGACTTTCTGAAGGCAAACAAAAAAGAGATGGGAATAGAAGGCAATAAAACAAGCAGCAAATCTAGATTCCCACTTAGAAGTTTAAATCAATTCTATATGAGAAAACAGTTTCTACTTTTCCCTGGTGAACTACACGGCAAATCAGTTTTAAACTCAGTGAACACTGGGAAAAGAGCAGACTACTGTATTTCATTACATCTAAGACCTTATACTACACAAAGTTATAATAAAAATACTTAGAAATATTTCAGTAGTTTCTAATGAAAATACCTAAAAAATATACTGACATATGTCTCAGAAAAATCTCAATCTAAGAAGGGAAAGGCAGCATGCTTAGTAGTTTTCCCACAAAACTTTATGGATAGAGAGAAAAGCTGCAACTCCTAGCTCTAAATTCAAGGTATCTGGGTCAAGCACAAGCCTCCTAAACTTTCAGAAAACTGGGCAAGTTAACATAACTCTCAGAGGAATGGGCCTTCGTATGTTCTTCTGGGTGAACAAACAGTACAATTGTTTTGAATGAGCTGTTTTGAATCACTTGAATTAGCAAGAGCTCCCAAAGGAAATTTTCCTTCTCATGGTAAATTCAGTTGGGATTTTCATGTAAGCAAAGTTTTAAAAGAGAAGACTGTAACTGGAGGATTTAGGCTAAGAATGATTAATCCAAGCATTCTACCCTTGTGACTAGGGAAAGAAAGCAGTAAATGTTTTTATAGTGAAGTGCTTGAAAAAAATCACTGCAAAATCACTTTCTGGTAATCATGCTCTCTATCCATGAAGAGTATTTGATAAAACTTTACAATTCAGGATGGGGTTTTAAACATCCCAACTGACCTGCTTTACCAGCTATACTCCTCTAATCAAAACTTTGATTCTGAAGAAAATAACCTCCAGCGGTCACATGTAAATAAAAGCCAAATACTCAATTAAATCAGCCTGAATTCTTTCGCTTTCCTTTCCAAAAAAAAAAAAAAAAGAGAGAAGGATCTTCATAGATGCACAGAACAGCACTACAAAATACTCTTCACTCCACAATTGAGCTAAGTAATTTATTTCCTTTCCAGAGCTAAATAAAATATCATCAGGGATTTTCTTCTTATTTTTACAGAATTCGCCAACTATCAGAGTACAGTGTTACGTGGGCAAACTTTATGCCTCAGTAACTTTCAAGATAGTTCTGCAAGACTGACTTACAGGCTATCTGATTACTGCAGAGTCAGTAAAACTCAAGTTTTGTATCTCAATAAAGTTACTAAAGTTTTGGAATTTTTAGTAAATACACACACATTTCTGACCTTTTCTGTCTCTGTCATTTACAGTGAATGCCACTTTCCCCTGTTGCAAAGAGAAGTCAAAGTATGGGTCAGGAAGTGATGTCAACCCTGTCTGTCACTCAAGCATTTAGCAAGATTGTTGGGCTTTTTGCTGTGTTATCTCTGTATGGCTTGCCTATAACACAGTTCTACAAAGGTGCTTGCCAGTCTACCTGATTCCCAAATGGATACGTATTAATAGGTTAGATTTGGTCTGCTGAAAGACAAAAACCTTTTCCCACTAGATCTCCTCACTATGCTAATTCTGGAGAAAGGTCAAGGAATCAGTTTGTTGATTTCTCTCCTCCAAAAAACATATGGTAAATTATCAGTTGAGTTTCTTCAACATTCAGCATTAATACAGTGGTATTTCTCACACATCAGTGAGCTCTATCTTCAGTTAATTCCTTAGAGCATTATTGCTCATGTACTGTCAGATAACACCACAAAATAGCTTTATCTGAGTGAGGCAAGAAAACTAAAGGTAAAACTGACTTCACAATAATGAGCAGAAATACACCAGTTAAATAAGGAACTTATTCAGAATTCCACTTCATCTCTACCGTACTTTGATTATCTAAATTACCTTTAGGGATAAAAATGGAATTCTTAGAGAGCCTCAGCTCTACATCATAAATTATAGATCAAGTCTAAGTGTTAACTTACACACACTACAAATTTAGAACCTTAAATAAGCCTATATCTATATATAGCAAATTATTTTTATTTCTATAACTATAAACAACAAATGAGGAGAGAAACTTGAAGTCAAAAGGAGTTGCCCATAGGCTAAAGCAATGTCTATTAAAAAAACTGTGTATTAAAATCAAGCCCAGATTTTCCCCAAACCAACGAAACGAATTGCCTACACAAACTAATCTTAGGGGCATCATACTTCGAAGGAATACACTATGTTTCTCCTTTGACTATGCAGAAATTAGTTATTTTACCAGTATCATATAAGAAACTGTTATTGTACATATCATAAGCACATTTTGGAACATGATTTCCCAAAAGTAAAGATTAATATTCATGTGACAATAAAAAGTAACCAATCAGGTCTTGTTTGAAGATATCTAGAGTAAGACCCTTTTTCTTTTGTTTGTTTTTAATGAGCAAAGTCTGTTTATACAAGAAGAAAAGATGATAAAATTTCATAGGAGTCTGTATTCCTCAAAAAGAAAATGGGATTGGCCTTGGCTCAATCCTCAGAATTGCTGTTCTTTTAAAAAAAATAATAATAAAA